>JAGGAX010000051.1:0-39395 GCA_017657335.1 Termitomyces titanicus | reverse complement strand
GATGCTTGAGACCGTGATCAAGGATGCTGGACATGAGTGCATTTTCCTTCCTAAGTTTCACTGTGAATTAAACCCTATTGAAATGGTGAATCTTTACCTTTATCAGCAGCTTTAATCTAACACAACTTTTCAGTACTGGGGATGGGCCAAGTACAGATATAGGGAGAAATCCAAGAAAACATTTGAAGATGCAAAATCGGCCGCGTTCCAAGCTCTTGATGCATGTCCGGCAGATGTAATCAAGAGATTCCTTAACCGAACTTGGCGATTCATGAGTGCTTACCGCCTTGGTCTGAAAGGAAAGGCTGCGGCATGGGCAGTTCGAAAGCAGAAGGGTCACCGAGCAGTCTCTCGGTCCGCGATGATGCATCTGGAGGCTGTGTTAGGTACATAGACTTTTTATGATTGACCCGAAATTTTTGGCCACCCCAAATAGTCACGGGAAAAACTTCGGACAAGTAGTTTTCAACGTTTTTTGCTAATCTGAACTTAGAGCTATCGAAAGTTTGGGAATATATCGACTAGATCGCTCAGAATCCCGTTTGTAGGGTTTGCTTGTCCGCGACTGTACTACATAGCAAAGATGTTAAAACTTTAAAACGAAATAGTTGATATCCGGTTTTAGATGAAGTAACGACTGCAATTTTACATACAGATATTGGAATACTGGATACAAGACACATTGTGAGTATAGTACGATCTCGAATTGAACAGGAACGTGTCAAATGAAAAAAACTACTACAGCTCAATAGAGAAACTCGTCACCTGCGGCAAATATGCGCCCGCAGCCAAATCCAGAATGTACACATCGTCAAAGCTATTACTTCCATCATGGCCACCAAAGAGGAAAAGTCGACTGTCAGCGAGGATCGACGCATGGTACCCACGGCCACTTGGAGGGTTCCCGTACGTGACGCGTGGCTCGTAGGTTAGGGATACTACGTGACGAGCGTGTCAGTTGCGCGAATGACACGATAATAAAAGGTGCGCACCCAGGTTAAAGGGAAGGACTTCGGAGCAATACTCCTCGCCGTTGAAGCCACCTGTGATAAGAAGGAACGATCCAACCTGAGTCGCGGTGTGGGCTATCCGCTTATATTTGTTCGTTAAGAGCGTAACCTGACTCCAATGGCACGCATCTGCAATTGCTCATTAGCTTTCTCCTTCTCAGAAAAAAGGCAGGTAATACATACCAAGATCAAGACACCACACATCGGTGAAGAAATCCTTCCCATCGCTCCCACCAACCACCACCATCAAATTCCTCACCAAATTCGCCGTATGGTACCCCCTGTTTTTCGGTGTCCTTCCAGACGTTTGCACTTGCTCCCACTTCATCTTAGTGAACGACGACACGTCTAGCGTCCACACATCATTGAGCGCGTGTAGCCCTGTGCCTCCGCCAAAAATCCAAATCTTCTGTCGATACAAAACGGCAGTGTGCGCACGCCGTGGCGTTGGACAGGGTCCGACGATGACTGGGGTGCTCCAGTGACGCGTAACGGTGTCAAAAACGTATACATCGTTGAAGTACTTCATGCCGAAACCCCCTCCGACCACAACGAGTTTGCGGTCGATGAGGGTCGTAGTATGCGCCCGAAACGGAGGAGGGATTGTGCCTATTGATTCTCGGATGGTCCATTGCATAGTTTCTATCAAATTGGGAAGAATAGTAAGTAGTGACGAAGCCTGGGCTCACAGAGGTAGCCGTACCCGTATCAAAGCAATGCATGTCTTTCATATCCTTGTTAGAATCCTTGTCGTCAATTCCACCCACCAGCCACGCAATGTTATCCACCAATGTCATCGTGTGTGCACGCATAGTGCGTTGAGGGACAGCTCCATAAACGGGAGCCCGACTCCAGTACATCGCGGTGCTCGGTACAGTCGGTGCATTCTTGTCATGAGGCAACGTCGGAATGGCCTTGTTTCTGATACCAGAGGAGAACGGAGCAGACTTTCTAGATTTTGAAGAAGTTGAAGAAGTCGAAGACATAGTTGCTAATGTAGATGAAGATGAAGCAGCCCGCTTCGCAATACTACTGCTGCCAGATACGACACTCTCACTCGTTGATCGGCCGAGAGTTTTGATACTCGGAGTACGCGACTTTGGTAGAGTTTGACTCTGACGAGAGGACGGTGCGGCCATAGTTGAAGGCGGAGGTGTTGGACTGGCAGAAGAAGGTCCAGGGCTGTTGGCTGTCGATGTTGACAAAGGATCTGATCTCGAGGTTGCTGTGGGCGTCGACGTTCCTTCTTCAGGGACATCGCTCAGGCTGCGTGAGGCACTGCTCATCGTCGTCTATGTAGAAAGGATCCTATGTATGTATGATCGTGGTTTTCGTAAGAAACGTTCACCGAGTCGTTACTGTACGTAGTCCACGTGGTGGTATTGATGAATATTTCGGACGCAATTCGGACGCGTCATACTATGTATTGTTGTTTTTCATTCACAATAGCCTGAGAACCACCTTTGCTCCTCCTTGTAAGTAGATGCATCATCGTAAATTATATATCTCACAATGTAATAGTGGTAGTAGTGAAATGAATGTGGTCAATCTTTAAAATCCCTCGATTATGTACCATGATGGTCAAAATGTTCAGAACATGCCCAAAAACAAGAGCGGCAGTGCTCCAAGCAAGATACCACTTGACTGGCCAATATGTCCTGCTGCATTCTTCGTGGTAGTTGCAACGGCGGGGTCTGTCTCCGTAGTGGAGCTACCGGCCCCATCAGTGGCACTCTGGCTCGCTGGCTGAGATGCTGTAGGAGTGGTCGCCGGGGACTGCTTTGCGTTTTCAACGAAGGCTGCAGCAGCAGTCTGACCAGTGGTAGAAGGGTTAACAGCGAGAACGGCGCCCTGATTGCATAATCCTCCAGCTTCGTCAAAGAACCATTGTGGGTCAGTGCTGTTCACTGTAACCGTGTATTTTGGTAGACCGGGAGCATCGACGGCCAACGAGTCAGATACCTAGAAGAGGTCAGTTATTTGTACGTTTTATGCGATCAAAGTCCTACCGTCTGAACTCCAGTATTGGTACCACCGGTCTTGCCTACACAAGGGTTATCGAATGTTGATTCTAAAGGAAAAGAAAGTATAAGCAAGGCGCAGGATTGTAAGTTGTAATAGAGACAAGCATGGTAGCACACGCACCAACGACACTATGCTGACCACTCCGGAACTCCCACACGATAATATCGCCTACTGCCGGATGTATGACAGAAGGGTCGAAACCAAGACCCTTTTTACTGCATTCCACAGTCAGCGAGGCGAGTAAGAATTTTGTTATATGTATAGCGCACATACCCTGTCGTCTCGTCCTTTCCCACTCCGACAAGGTATTCTGCTCCAAAAACGAGAGGAAGGGAGCTCAAGACTACAATTGGAATCAATGCAGTGCACTTCATGTTGGACAAGACCTGGTATTAGAAAAGAGAGGGTATACGCAAAGACGATAGACGACGTGAAAATATGTAGAAATGGAGACTCGGAAGTTTGTTTCTCTCTGCCAAGTTTCGGCTAGCCGATCACTAAAAGTCAACATATGCGCCTGAATGTCACATTGGTCTATAGTGGCTCGAAAGGATTCGAGGAACAGTCAGTGCACTTAACCACAAGGTCAGCGATCTTGGATTCATACATCACTGCATGACATATGGAATTGAGCACAGTGACAATGGCAACCTTCCGAACCGTAATCTCCTCATCCTCTCTACATCATCCATGATCAAAGGCAAGAAAGACCCTCGCGAGACTCCCCACCGAAACATTGTACGAATATGATTATCGTGGTTATCCCTGAGATGAGTCATGAGTCATGGAAACACAATTGCAAGAGATATCAGGACCGGCCCGAAGGACGCAGGTGATAACACTCAATCTCAAATGCACATGCCACAGGCTATTGTGTATGACCGTAGGCCAGATTCTAAACCAACGCGAAAAAGGATGTGAGGGGGATTTTCTTGGTAGGAGACTGATCGGACAAAATGGTTCGTGACGTCAATACATCCTAGTAGCTCGTAGGTTCACGACGTTGTAAGTAGTATTTTACATAACAGTCCCAAAATAAATATCGGAAACATCAGACTTATAAGTATCTGTAGACTTGTCAACTTTTCCACATACTCTAAGCGACCTGCTTTGGTTTGATATCACCGCTTGAACCCTCTTGATCATAGTACGTCGTAGTCACGGTCTCAGCGTTAACTGGTGTGTGAGAGCTGAACATGTCGTGAGATGCATGGAAGAATAGTGGGAGAGAGGCCGTTGGTCCTTGGGTAGTGTCGCTATCCCACGGCCATTTTGACTTGGGCGCAGCCTGTCCTGCCACCACGCGCGCCACAACGAGGGTCGGTGCGATCCCCTGCGCAATATTCGCGGTCAGACCAAAACCAAGTTCTAATCCACGACAAACTTACTATGCATGCTGACCAGAAAGCAGAGGAATATTCGGACGCAGGACCGTTGACGATGTATGCCACAAGAGCAAAGATCGTTGCAATACAATACAACAGTGCCGATTCGATTATGATCTCGACGATGCTGGAATAGGAACGGAAACCGCCGACCGAAACGACACGATATACAATGGCACCGGTGCAAATGATGGTTGTAGCTAAGGTCGTAATATATAGAGCAGTTGCATAGTCGACCCCGAGGACACCGAATGTTGTGTCAGTAACCGTCTGGTAGGTCGCGATGATCGAAAAGGCTTCAGTGCATTTTTAGATGACAAATCTGAAGATTGATGACGGGACCGACCTATAGTGAGTAAGGTTGTTATAATGGGGAGCACGGTGATCCTCCAGTCTCTGCCCCATATAACCCAAGTGCGCCAAATCTATCAGATATCAAACAAAACACAAATAAGAGCACTGCAAACAGTAGCCTTACTATGACACCATCCGCGAGTACAGCATTGGCATCAGAGTACGATAACATGGCGGTGAACCACATAGGATACGAGTTCAAGGCTTCAGCAATTGACTCTGCAGTGTCTCCATGAGCAATGAAGGCTCTCCGAACATACGCCCAGAAGGAACCGAAGTCAGCAGTTGCCAGAATAAACAATATGGTTATGACGATCGTCATGCCCACTCGTGACTGCGCCCCGCGCTTTGGGCCTGCCCCTGCCATCATCACTTCAGAAAAGTAGTTTAAGAAGAAAAACTGAGAACGACAGCGCACAGATTTTGCTGAGAGCAAAAATGTAAACAGCGAAATGGATTCCTACATCATTGGTTATCAGCAAGTGCGGAGGTCACAAGGTCTGCCGACTGTTCATACCTCGCATCAAAGCATAGAAGATGACTGCATTAAAGTAAGCTTCATTGATTCCCTTTGTGAAGGAATCCATGGTATCGATCCTGGAGGGGAGGGCAGGAACGAGGACGATGATCGGTTCCAGGTCTTTTATAGCTGGCCGGCACGATGATCTATCAAAACTATCACAGACCGAGTAAATCATGGCCGTGGATTGGGGTGATATTGATGTGGCGTCTATGGCTGAATGTACCCTGATCAAGATGAGGATAGTGGCCTTTCTTAGAAGCGGAGCATCATCGGGCTGGTTTCAGAGGAGCGCGTAATCATGGAGGAATAAACAGAACAGTCACGCACCCGGTACGAATAGTTCTCCCTATGCTCCTGCCAGGTGCTGTCAAAAAGGTAGTCATTAACTTATCTTGGTCATCGAAAGGGACCTAAGAACGGTTATTGGAGGGACAACTTAGCTCGGAGATGAGCAAATCAATCCAGCTACAATTGGTAAAGAGCATTTCCTCGAGTAGTTATTTATACATGTCACAGAAGCCAGCTCATGTGAAGATGTGTGGAGTCAAGTGCATCTCTAAAATAATTCATGGGAGGGCTAAGAGTCTTTTCAGGCTGTCGACCGAGACAAGGTTCAGTTGCCTCTGCTTCGATGAGTTCACGACATATAGAGTGTTAGTGTCCAGTTTCAGGGCACAGGGTCACAAAACAGCACCAACTTGGGTATAGTGTCACGGAATGGAATCCCAATCATCAGATGTTCGAGTACTTTCAGTTCAATGCTATCAAGACACCGGATTGACGTACAGGATGCATATCCCTATATGAGGGTCATGAGAAGCAAAGGAATCATAATTATCAAGATGCGGTGGGGTCGGGTGATCCAACGACCACTTGTGAACAATGAGGTTGGCCATTGAGTGGACGATAAACGCAGGAGGATTGAAACGGATGGTATTCTGGCGAAGGAGATCATGGCCGGTGACACAGCGTATCGAACAAATGAAGCACATATACAACGATTCAGAGTCTAAGAGTACGTACAAGTTGATGATCATGAACAGCCATACAACAATAGACATTCCAGTTCAGCAAGACCCGAGTACGTTTTCTGCCAGATCAGAAGGTTAAGCCGTATTAGCAGGCATGTTTGTAAGATGACATTGACAACGGTGAGGCTAAAGCACTAAAAATTCGACCTGGGACGCTAAGGTTCTTATCAAGCAGCTTTTTTTGATGGCCGGCATCTGTAAGATGAAAAACGACAGGCCCGGGACTCGAACCCGGAATCTTCAGCTGGAGTCACCAGGATGCAATGCAAAACCGGAGACTGACGCGTTACCATTACGCCAACCCGTCAATAAGTTTCGTTGCGACAATGCAGAATTCAGGATGGTGAGCTGGGAAAAATACATCCACGCGTCCACTTCTAATTTGCTTCATCCAGCTGCAGTCAATCATGTTGAAGACGATATCTCGCATGTCATCGAAACGCTTCGTGTGGAACAGTGTGGTAGGCAACCCTGTGGGTCATTTGAAGTCATGCAGTTGATGAAAGGAATGTAATATTGAACGACAATGTATGTATCATTTGTTTGTATAAAATCAATGTAGACACATCGCTCGGTGATCATACGAGGCGAATGGACGCATAGGTATGGCAAAAAGTAACACAAGGCAAGTATCAGAGGAACAAAGATGGCCAGGGATTATCATGATGAACAGTAAGATGTACGTCAAACAGAGGCTTGCGTAGGTATGGTCTGACTCGGAGGGTAACGTGCATGGATCGCTGGCCATCGGTTGACAGTCCCATCTAACTCTCGAGGACCACCCGATCTGATCCAAGTGATGTGCATTGGGACATGGGCAGAAAGCACCGTTTCCGAGGCGTAATATCGAATCTTGTACCGCTTTCGATGTCGTCTCTCTGGTCGCATTTGCTTTGACGGACAATTTCTTCTTCCCTGGAGACAGCGACGAGGTTCAAGGAGCAAAAGTTTGGTTGGTGAGCGATAGTGGTATTGTATACAGCCTCGCATCACGCCAATCTGTCAGAGATTGAAATCTCCTGCCTGTTGATATGGCACGTTGGATAGATGCAATAGTTCAATTCGATGGCAACGCGGCAGATACAGTACCGAGGAGTAGGATTCAAAGACTTGAACCAAAATAAAACTACCTTTGTTCTGTTAATGATGCTCACGTAGACGTTCCGAAAAGGTGATAGCTCGGAATATTCAGACAAAGGGATGAAAGAAAGGAAGGGAGAGAAGAGGTGTATGTAGTAGTATCAGCTTGACAACAACGGTCACGGTCCTCCGGCATCGATCGGCGTCAAAGATATGTCGCCATGCTGCATGTGGAATCCCACACTTTATGGACTTATAAGGTACAACAATTGGCTGTTAGGCAACATTCCTTTCCCCCTCTTCTTCTCTGTCCTTGCTCTGCCTGTGGCTGTCGCCTAGTGCGCTCCAAAGACTACGAACGCCCGACACTGGTGTCGTTTTCTGCTTTTGCTCATACTTTGAAAGTGCTTCAGCCTCAAAAAAACCTACCCTCCCTTGTAAATCTCCCTTCTTTGACGATATGCATTCTCGATCTTTCTTCGTGGCTTTCCTTACCCTCGCGCTCTCTTCTTTCACCTCCCAGGCTGCACCGGCGTCCAATCACAATCAGCCTGATTGCTCGGTGAGTTTTAAGAACTTCGTCTATCAGGCACACTTTTGATTGGCTTTATTTTAACAGGTCGCCCCTCCCCAGGTTCAAACTATCTACCAGACTGTCACGGTGACTGCTAGCTCTGCGACGTCCACTTCGAGTAGTAGCAGTAGCAACAACCAAAGCAATACCTCGTCAAGCAGCAATAGCTCGTCGAACAGCAGCAGCTCCTCAAGCAACCACAACAACAATTCTGGACACCAGACTAACGTTAAAAATAGTAAGTGCTTTTTTCTAAAGTTGGTATGTACCTAGATGTTCACATCAGTGGGGATCTCCAGACAACAATGACAGCGGCAAGAATAACACCAATAACAATAATGGGAAGAACGGCGACGGCGGCAACAACACCAACAACACCAACAATAGCGCATCGTCAACGACTACCGCTTCTACCGCTGTGAGTAGCATAGTCTTTTTGATCTTCCGCTGATCTCATCTTGTACAAAAACTATCAGACCAACACGAACACTGCGAACAACACTAACAACTCCGGTAACACTGGCGCCGATGCAGCCCAGAGTTCACTCAGTATGTACAGAATTCCTTGTGGATTTCCCTTCATTTCTCACTCTAAACTCAGCTCTGGACCCTCGTGTTATTGCTCAAGGCTTCGCGAACAACGGTCAAGATGTTCCTGCTGCAGGCCAAGTCCCTTCATTGACCTCCACGAACAACTTTATCAACTTCTGTCTTACTGTCCCCAACCTTCCCATTACCAACGGCAAGCAGATCACTACCGGCTCCTGCAACCCCGCCCCCATCGGTGTTATCCCTTCAACCAGCAACATGCCCTCCGCCAAATTCTCGTCTCCCCAGAACTTTGGCACGATCAAGGCAAACACTGCTTTCACGATCGAGATGAACATTCGGGGCATGGAGACCGGTTTCTTCGTGAACGCTAACGAGAATTACTTTGCCGCGCCCCAGCAGCTCAACGCCCAGGGCCAGATCATAGGACACTCTCACGTTGTTGTTGAGCAACTTAACTCACTTGAGCAAGCTACGCCTACCGACCCCAAGAAGTTCGCCTTCTTCAAAGGCTTGAACTCAGTGGCTGTCAATGGGAAGCTCACTGCCGATGTCACTGATGGTCTCCCCGCTGGTGTCTACAGGTTGGCATCCATCAATACCAATGCCAACCACGCCCCCGCTATTGTTCCTGTCGCTCAGCACGGTTCACTCGATGATGCCATCTACGTAAGTCTATTCTAGCTCACATTCATACTAACTTTTCTGACAATTCTTTCTCTTTTTATCTAGTTCACTGTCACTGAGGATGGCAACCCTGTCGGCGGCGCTACTTCCTCGTCCATCAGCTCCGTCGCTGCCTCCTCCACCGTGCCAGCAAGCTCTGCAAGCGCCAGCGCCTCTGCTTCTGTCTCTGGTTCCGTCTCTGCATCCGCGTTCGTCTCTGTTTCCAAGACCGCCTCTGCGTCCGTGAACGGCACCGCCTCTGCGTCTGTGAGCGGTACCGCCTCTGCTACTGCTAAAGCCACCAAGGGCTCTTCCTCTGTTGCTGCCTCTTCCACTGCCAAGGCCCCTTCCACTGCCAAGGTCTCTTCCACTGCCAAGGTCTCTTCCGTCAGTACGACCTCTGCTTCTGCTTCTGCCAGCAAGGTTGAATCCTCCGCTGCGGTGCCCACGGCCTCCGCGAAGGTCGCAGCATCTCCCAAGGCTACTCGGGACCTCAAGTTCCGGCGCCGACGGAGCTTCACGAAGTAAGGAATGGCTCCACCTTGCTTGTGACCATCGCCACATGCGACGATAGATCCATATTTATCTGAGCAAGCCCCCTGAGAATAATGATATGTACATAAGTAATCCAAACCGTATGATGGGTTGTTTCTTTTCTCTTGTTATAACGTCTCCGCGTGGGCTTGATTGCCAGCGCACTTTTCACATCTTTCCTTTAAATCCTGGTTATCTTTGCGTTTCGTGTTCGCGCGTATACACCCTGACCGCCTGATGATACCCCACATCCATACTTTGAGGTGAATTTCGATCCTAGTGTAGTGCGTTCTTTAGTCTTTTCTTGTTCCCCTACCACAGAAACAGAGCAATTTATTTGGATCGGAAGACATGCTGTGTTGTGCGTCTAGTTCTGGGAAGATCACTGTCAAATGATCCTGGCTGTTCTTCACCGCTTCTTCATATGTTCTTTCAGATCGTGAATCTCCCGTAAACGCTTCTTGACGAGATGTTGCCTACTTGAGGCTCTTCCATTGTGTTGATGATGCCGGCATGATTTCCAACAGAATGATGAGTCAATTTACTTGATTTACTCTGCGGTTTTTAACATTCAGCAAGTTGGGAAGGACGAAGGAGTTAGAACTTTGATATTCCCAACTCGATACATGAGTCACTTCAGTTGCCTAGTAATGATTACAGAACATGTCTGAGACGTTTTTCAAGTGCAAGATGGACTCGAACCTCTTGTACGTGCAAGCCTGGGTGGCAACAGACGGATCAGAACTATGAGAAGTTGCGCTAAACACGCTGACGAAGGTGTATTTCCAGCTAGCGCTGTCGCCACACACAAGTGCAGACGTCGGCAATACATACTCCGAGTCGGCAGCGTGAATACATGTGAAATTGAGCTTAAACGCATCGGCGGAGGTGTACATACTATGTAATTGCCCATAGCACGGGTCCAGGGTTGATCCAACGGTGCCGGTGATGAACGGGGGGCTTGAGGTCTAATTTAAAGAGACCTGGCACCGAGCGCTATTGCACCAAAGAAAGCAACAGAGAGGGATATCTTCCACGGCGGTCTCGATGGTGACGCCACTACGTATTCAAATCATTTGTCCCTTGCCAGTAGCATTGCCACACCGTGAGTGCTTGAGCGTTCACAAGTCGGATTGCATAGTACATGACATATATATGTCATGGGAACAAGAGACGACAAACTTTCACATAAAATCGTACAAGGTCAAGTACGAGCCAAAAAAAAACTTGCAATGGGAAGACATATCTGGATACCGTATCGAGTGGCGTATAAGTCAAGAAATGTCAATCGAATGAGAAGTTGCTGGAAACTAGTGCGTACAGGACATACAGATAGATCGATCTTGATGTAGTTGAGTGACAAATATCGGATTGAAAGTGCTGCTTTCGAAGGGTTGGCGTTGCGGTGGACAAGCCAAAGCAACCTACATAGCATGCAAATTTAGTAAGGGCTGGTTATTGAACTTGCAAACAGTGATTCTAGGTCAAATTGGCGATGGGCGTTATGTATTCAAATCATGACTGACTTGATGACCCGCAGCCTTTTAAGCCTCAATGGCATCGTACCCGGGCCTCATCTGAGCCAGACCCATCAACGGTCATCGGTGGAGTCGTTTTGGCATAGTATTAGTATTTCCAGATATTCCCGTTAGAATGCTGCTCCGAGTTAGCGAGCAGATACAGGAAGCTTTGAGATTTTTCAAAAGTATTCGGCTCGACCAACGTGCACATTACAGGGCCGAACTATCATTAGTGTTTGCCGTTGGATACAAATAATCCGAGACGGTGTGTCCATCTTGATCAACCCGCGAATTGAGCAATGAATGCCATTTCTTACCTTTGTGAGCATGGACCTCGCCACAAACAAAACTGGAAGCTCCAAGACCATATGGATTATGGTACATCATTTCAAAAAATGCAGATCTTCGGGGATCCTGACCGTGTATGAAGATGTCCAAATCAGTCAACAACAGCAGCTCGAGATCAGTCGCTGTCCATCTTAATGCCGATTCTTCCAGAAAATAAACTTAGCTGTCAACACGATGTGATGGAGAGACCAAGAAGGGAAGAGTTTTCTGACAGTCAGTAAGTACTTATTTAGAGCGGCTGATGGATGCATCTGACGGCGACACGTCAACTAAGATTATGATCCTTGGCGCCCACCGCCTCATGGTTGTCAAAAGCTAGGCCCGTATATCATGCTATGGCTCTACTATAAAATACCCTCCACTCGATACCCTGCCAGACAGCATCAGGGTGCATACTTACTGTCTTGCTTTCCGGCCCCCTGTCTCACCAGGTTCCTTTCCTAGCTCACATCAGAACGATGAACTTGTTTTTGCTGTCGAATCTCCTTTGGTTAGTTGTCCTTGCCTCTGCTGCCATTCTGCAGAGACAGGATGAAGATAATGACAAAAAGAAGCTTATTGCTCCGAAAGTCGTCATAATCTCCATGGTGAGCTCCCTCACTATTCGTTGAATCCTCTACTATATTTACCAACACCATTATGCTAGTTTGACAGTGAAGGTGACGTATGGTATGGCATACCCGAGTTTAACCTTCTCGCTCGCAACATTACCGTACCGGGCCTTTCACCCATCTTCCCCGATGTGCACTGCACGGGCGACGGCTCTGTCTGCCAGCTCACCACAGGTGAGGCTGAAATCAACGCTGCCACGACTATCACATCCCTTGTTCAGTCCCCGTCCTTTGATTTCACCAAAACCTATTTCATGATTGCTGGTATAGCTGGTGTGAGCCCCAAGGTAGCTACTACGGGATCCGTCACCTTTGCTCGCTACGCTGTCCAAGTAGCCTTGCAATATGAATTCGATGCCCGCGACAAGCCTGCCGAATTCCCTACTGGCTACGTCCCGCAGGGTTCCTTCAGCCCTGGCGAATACCCAGCAGAGCTCTACGGGACCGAAGTCTTCGAAGTGAACAATGACCTCAAAAAGCTTGCCGTCAATTATGCAAAGCAGGCTACACTAAATGACACGGAGGCGGCTCAACGGTACCGGGCAAATTACAAGGCGAATCCCGCTTTCTCTATTGGTGCCGAAGGACCATCCGTCGTCGAATGTGATACCGCAACGGCAGATACCTACTTTAGTGGCACACTCCTCTCCGAAGCATTCGAGAACACCACGACCCTCTTCACAAATGGCACCGGAGTTTATTGCACCACCCAACAGGAGGACAATGCTACCCTCGAATCCCTCATGCGTGCCGCCATGGCCGGTCTAGTCGACTTCTCTCGCATTATCATCATGCGCACTGCTTCTGATTTTGATCGTGAATATCCCGGTCAGACCGCAGCTGCCAACCTGTTCGGCGATCCTGGATCATTCCTTCCTTCGATTATGAACCTCTACCTTGCCGGTATCAAAGTGATTCAGGGGATAACTGAACATTGGGACGAGACGTTCGCGGACGGGGTCACGCCCACGAACTATATTGGTGATATCTGGGGATCGTTAGGCGGTAAACCTGATTTTGGACCAGGAAGTATCTTTGGAAACCAAAAGTCTGTTGTTGTTAAGTCCTTCCGTGCGCTGCGCAGCAGTGCAAGGTTGGCAAGAAGGTCCCTTTAACATCTAATATACCGATATTTGAGGTCCGTGTGTAAACACTTTCAAACTTATAGTATCAGCTTCTGAAAGCATGTACACCAAGCTGACTCTTTTCCTCCGTCTCGATCGCCTGAATGGTAAGTTGCATCGAAGACCCCAACCACAAGAGTGAAGATACGATACTTTGTAGATAGGTTAGTACTACATGGATTATGACTATAACACAACTCAGACGAATGGTTAGTTGTACATGCGCAGCATGTCACAACCGAAGGACTAACTAACCATCATAGATCGGGTGAAATTAGCTTCTTCCCCTGTTGACTATGAATCTGATCATCCGACGTCATGGTCGCCTCAGTGAATGATGAGAGTTCTAAGCCATTGACTGTATGCTGAGCACCCCTCTCAGCCGTCCTGTGACTGGACAAGTTCAAGTCGAGCGTATTGATAGTAGTCGCCATAGTAGCTGCATCGAGCACCGAGTTTTCTGAGTTGGCAACGAGGGTGATAACTGTCGGATAGATCCCCTATAAAGCCGTCCGTATGTCGTTCATCATTCAAGCGAATGAAACGATACATACCACAATAACACTGGTTGAGTACGAATATATAAAGAACGCAAAGCTAATATTGGGGTTGTTTTCAACTCCAGGAATGTTTCCTATAACAATCACAAGCTGTACGAAGATCAATCGAGGAGATGTACCATATGTGGAACAAGATACGCACGAAGAATATGAAGTAGATGACACCGGATTCAACCAACAAAATAAGGATCCTTTCTATTCTGTTGGTCCTAGCATTGCCGTGTACCGTTAGATTATTGACAACTGGTTTGATCATTTTTCGATATTCCCTTGTAAAAAGGACCGAGCGTCAGCGTGTCACCAGATTAGAGGCCCATCAGTTTACCAGGTCTTCAACCCGATCAATATTGTAGCTACAGCAGTAGTGGCAGTGGGCATAGCATATGTAGTTGTCTGAACATTTTTGCAGAATGCCGGGTGCTGAAATGAGCCATCGACAATTGAGGTACCCAGATGAATTACGCAATATCCCAACACAAGCATTGCAACTTGAGAATCGTGTAAGCAATTCTTGACAATACTGTCATCACAGAGCAAAAAAAAGCGAACTTACCAAAGGACCCCACAAATAGAGCGACAGGAAATATGATGACCCACCGTCGTTTGGTGTTTCTCCAGAGCACCCATACACGCCAAATGATGATGCCATCTCCCAACAAAGCCTTAAATAAGCGTGAGCATATCGATTCAGGCGTGAAAAAAATTGTGCGCCACAGACTTCAATAGCATACAGTAGATCTAGGGGAGCCAAAAGAGAGAAAACCTTTTTCGTTGCTATCTGGTATTTCTGGGTCATGGGTAATTCCGGATTATGCGACAAGGTGTACGTTGCTTCGTGAACAAAATTCGTGATGTCGAATGAACAAAGTGTGAGGGCCATAGCAAACATGATAAGAAGTACGGTCATCAATATCGAAGAAACGCGTGTCAAGCCCTTTCGACTGACATTCTATGATCAAAAGATCGGGATGTGATCACAGAAGTTGGACTTACATGATTGACCGACACGTTTGAAAGACGAGAACCGTATAGATGGCTTGCAGATTGCGACATCAGTGCCTCTCAGGGAGATTGAGCCAACATTCAAGTTCACCTAGAAGATATGTCTTAAAAACGATGCCGGCGAATGCACGCAGTAGCTCATAGCATATCGTCTGTAATATCATTGTGGTAGCCTCGTCCATACCTGTACCGGTTGAAGAGTCCATCTTGCAACGAGTGGAAAGTTAACAGAGGGAGTGTCGGAGCTGGCACGGCTGTGTAAGGATTTATACTCGCGGCCCGTATTGTTCCAGGTAATTAAGAACGAGCAGGTCATGACAGACATGAGACATGATGGACGCCTGGGAAAGGGTGAAGTTCCTGAGAGAATTTGGATTCATCAACGTTGAGTCGTGATCTATGACAAAGGAGATAAGAGGCCCTAAAAATTTAGCTATGATGGACACCACGATTGAATACCCGTCGTTTCATGTTGTTATATTTCAGGTTGTAACAGAAAGGAGTCTCGTGGTTCTTTGGAAAAGCCTCTGTTATCAGAGTCCGAAACAGACGCGAGAAAGGTCCGCGCAAACATAATGTGTACCAAGCGTGTATATCATGACCATCATATATAGGGAGAAATCAAGGGAGAGAAACCAGAGAAACAGATACGTCCAAGTGGTCCACTAAATCTATAGATTTCCAAGCTAACAATAGAAGAAAAAGTTGTCAAGTTACACCACACGACAGATGAAGTTTACAGACTTACGTAAGAATCGCCATTAACAGGAAGGAGAAATTTAAACACTGCTGGTACGGAAACCTTTTTCCCATGGAAGAAGTGTAAAAGAAATTTGTTATGCAATTTTTAGTGTTGCTTTCCTCCAGGTAAAAGGGCTTTAGACAATGCAAAATGACATTGTCCAAGAGAAAAAGCTGACAAATGGCATAACACATTTCTTTTACACTTTTTCCTATAGAAACTTCTTCTAGTGCCAGCAGTGAAACCTGCCAGGAAAAGCTTTTCAAGCCCAAAGAGTCAGGCTTAAATTCAATGTTCTCACATTGACCCCTTGGATTGTCATCAGATTCGTCATGTCACAATTACTATTCATCAAAAAACGATACTTACATACATACATAAGTAGTGACCTTAGCAAAAATCATGTCTATCTTGACACTGGCGCGGTCCCGTCGTAAAGTCGCAAAATTAATTTCAAACAATGGTTCGGTACCGAGGTCGGGTTGTCACATGTCCCACTTTCACAGAAGGTATGGTCACTACTTCTTAAGCTTGTTTATTTCACACTCTTAAGGTTTCTGCTAGCACACCGAGATATCTCCAGGAGTTTCAGTATTCCACTAGTTGTTCTGATGCCGATCTCGCTCCAAACTGATCTCACTCTAAACTGAAGCTGAGCTGAAATTATGAAATAGTTCCCAGATCCATATACGGAGTACTCCAAGGCACTACTCCGAGGCATTACCCTTCCAAGCAGACAAAACACCACCTCACCCCCGGGGCCCGCTATTGGAAATAGGTTTGCAACGATTGTTTTGATCGTTGCATAAATTTGAAGGCTACGCCGCGGAGGTCCGAATTGGATGCTGTCTCGTCCAAAGTGCGGCCAGCCACCAGCAGCCACCCTCGCTGTGATGAAGCCAGATTACCGTAGAATGTCAATAGGCATCCGTCACAGACGTCTGGAGTTGTGTTTCCAGAGTCCCCAGTCGTGGCTAACGAAGGCCCGAGTTGTCTGTCAGCGGGGAATCCGGTTTGAAAATGCTCACAAAATATTCAACAATCGCGAATGGTCAATGTGTCACCATCCAATTCATCTCCAATGATGTCTTGGGTCAGGCCTACAGGCCTTAGAATATGATGGACTACAGTGACACTCAACTGTGTATAGATTCATGGATATATACATGCCACTCTATGTTTGTTTTCTTATCGTTTTCCATCAATACATATATCAAAATTTATATTATCCATATGATCCGAAGTATTGAAACTGGGAGCTAAAATAGAAGTTTGATTGAAATGTTCATACAATTGATGTAGGTTTTAACCCATCCGCATCGTGATATCTTGTCGTGACACTGTACGTGGTCAGTTCATGATCCCTCGATCTAGAATAGGTAGCCTTCCTAGCTTGAACACTATTTCTGAACGTGCTACTGCTGGTACCAGAGGACACCTGAACTGCGGTAGAGCTATGATGCGTCGAAAATTCGGAATGAGAAAGAAGAATAACCACTGTGGGGTATAAACCCTTGGAAATTGTTGTCAATCCACAGGCTACAAACTTGAGCAAAAGGCTGCACTGACCACAACAACACTTGTAGAATATGTGTATATAGAAAATGCAAAGCTTAAGCGTGAATTGTTCTGGACAGGACTGGTATTTCCGATGACGATTATGAGCTGTGGATCTATTTAGTGTCAAATCTATAGGAAGAACGCTCAACACCCACGAAGAACAGGAAGTAGAGTACTCCTGACTCGACAAGCATCAACAAAACTTTCTGGACTCTAGTAGATCCGGTTCCCCCAAAAGAACTCGAAGCACTGATGAATGGCTTTATTGTACGTCGGTATTCCCTAAGAGGCACGACTTAAGATAGATGTGATGTCCTTTCTTGAATACAACAAAATGTACCATGTCTTCCATGCTATTAGAATTGTAGCAACAGCAGTTGTGGCGGTTGGCGTGGCGTACGACGCCATTTGGGCATTTCTACAGAATTCTGGATGTGTGAATCCCCCATCGACGATACTGGTACCCAGTCGAGCGACACAGAAAGTCAACAGAATTGACGTGACTGTGACTCGAGGTGAACTTTGTGCTGAAGCTTAGGAGAATTGAACGTACCAAGTGAGCCCACAAGGAGTGCTGAAGGTAAAGCAACAACCCATCTGTGTCTGGTCTGCCCCCACAACACGAAAACGCGCCACACGACAATACCATCACCCAATAATGACTTCAAAGATCAGATATCAAATTGACGAAGATTCGCTTAACCTGAGGCTCACCAGATAGGCGTAGAGAAGATCCAAGGGAGCTAGTAACTCAAAGACTTTGTGTGTTGATGTCTGATATTTTTGTTTTATAGGCAGGTCGGGGTCGCGTATGAGAGGTATTTGGACTTGACGAATGAAGTTTGTGATATCAAATCCCCACATAGCCACTGACATCATGTACATTAGAATCACGACAATAAGTGTGATGATCGACACCCTTGACGCTGCCTTTCGGCTGAGAATTATGCGGTTAGTAGAGACCACGAGGGTTCGTGTTAACATCTTACATGAGGATGCGAGCTGCCAGTATCACAAGAACCGTGTAAATCGCTAACGAAATTCATTCGTGACCTCGTTCTCGTCGAATGAGTCATGAGATTGGCAACATACCAAGGAAAAAAGTTTCGACGACAATGGCGGCAAAGGTGCGAAGCAAGTCATTTCCGATTGCCAGCAAGGTATCCGTGGTAGTGCTATCCATGTGCGAGATCGATACAAACTTGTGCGGTCTTATAGAAGCAGGTGACGAGTTCAAGTTCCTGTTTGAGTTATATATAAGTATGTCGGGGGCACACTCCAGCGATGTTCATCAAGAATCGGATACCAAAGTCGTGTCAACAGTGTTATGTCAAAGAGTACTGCGACAGCTTGATAGAGACCAAGATAGAGAGATGTCGGTGGAGAAACAACGGGCAAAGATGAGTGAGAACTCAATTGTGAGAACCAGAAAGTTTTGGGTTATGGTCTGTTGCAGTGGTCGGTGTTAATGAGTACTATTCTTACCTCACTCAAGGCTGTGAAAGCGGATTGGCTTATGGGATACCGGTCCCTGAGGCTGAGACATGATCTTTGGACTAAGATGAAATGCCGTAGATCGCAAGACGTCCGAGTCGGCACGATACGCACCTTTGTCGGTTGGTACATAAGGAAAGTTACGTCATCTAGGCTCAATAGCAGCACACATCCAAGGAGACGTTGTCAAAGAAAGTGACGAAACCGTGTGTCCATTGAAATGATCAAAGGTTATATTTGGATTAGCCGGGGTGGACGGAGGATGAACATATCGTTCATCGAAAGATATCGATGATACGCAAACTCACATCGGAAAATCTTGCAACCTGGACATGAGAGATGTCTGACTTCAAGCGTCCGTCGGAAGCAATTTCATCACTCATAAATTAGCCGTAAGAACCAGACAACCCAAATATACCAAGTTTATAGACGTAAAACAGGTTTTCCTTCTTCGGTATGCGAACCATGAAGTGTTGACATACTAAATCCCGACAATTCAAGGTCGTTTGTTCTCCGCGTGCCCTTGGCGCCATGGAGACGACCGTTGAAGTGACTATAATTAGATGATGGTGCAAGGGTGGAGGTGACAGCTGTGTTGAGGACCGCATTATCTGAATGAGCAAGAATTATAATGATCGTTGGATACATGCCCTGCGAGATTGATATCATTCAGAAACTGAGGCGATGCAGTATCACGCTTACCACAACAACGCTGGTTGAGAAGGAGTAGACAAATATGGCGAAACTCAGTTTTGGGTTATTTTCTACGCCAGGGATGTTGCCAATAACTTGCACGAGCTTCGAAATGATATTATATCACTGATTGAAGAAACCTTGACATAAACACTTACGAAAAAGAGGAAGTAGAGCACTCCAGATTCGATCAACAGGATCATAAATCTCTCTACTCTTGTCACGCGACCAGGACCATGACTGATTATTGGTTTGATCGACCGCCGATATTCCCTGTCAATTACCACCATTAATTGAAAATGTGGCGAAAACTAAAGCTACTGATACTCGGCTTACCATGTCTTCAAGGCTATGAGAATCGTGGAGACAGCGGTCGTAACCGTTGCCATACTATAGGATGCTGTCTGGGCATTTTTGCAAAACGCAGGTTTCTGGAATGAACCATCGACAATCTCTGTGCCGAGGTGGGCGACGCAGTATGTTAACAACAATGAAGATACTACATGAAACGTAAGTTTGTCGACAAAAGGAACAAGAGACGGTTTTCTTACCCACAGAGCCCAAGAGGAGGGCCAGAGGGATGAAAATCAACCAGGATCGCTCAGTATGGCGCCACAGGATGTACACACGCCAAATGATGATCCCATCTCCCAAATTTGACTAACAAAGCAAAGTTATACCCTTTTATGAATAGTGCAAATGCTGCGCCACTCACCATGAACGCATACAAAACATCAATAGGTTCAATGAGGCGGAACGTGTTGTGCGCAGCAACTGCATATTTGTTTCCTATGGGTACCTCAGGATCATTAATGAGCGTGACTTGGATTTCCCGTAATAAGTTCGTGACGTCGAAGCTCCACATGGCTAGAGCCATTGCATACATAACCAAGAGGACTATGAGAGTGATGACTGGGCTCCTCTTGAGCCCTTTACGGCTGTAAATATGCGTGAGTGGTGTGGTTAATGAGCTGTACTTAACGGACAAACATGAGTATCCGGCTGGCCAGATACATCAGGACACTATAAAGGGCTGTAGAAACGGCGCTGAGAACGTGTTCTCGAGTATCTTTTTCCCGGGAAGAAGACGTACCAAGAAAGAACGTTTCGACAACAATAGCAGCGGAGGCATGCACAAGGTCGTTCCCGATTGATTGAAAAATAGCTGCAGTGGCGAGATCCATCCTGAGATCCTTGGATGTGGGAACCTACGACAAGGTGTGTGAAGTGGACGTTATACCAATTGGAGTTGCACTTCATATACTCTCCCAACAGGAAGGATAACGTGTGGATGATCATGATGGCGTGGGGCAGATGTTATGATCACAACAGATACTGCCTCGAAAGGTTTGAGACGGTTCCGCAGGGGCACACGTTTGATACCGAGAAGTAAAACAACGTTTGATTGCACGAATGTAGCATACTTACTCTTGTACAGAGTAGCCAGCTAACTCTGCCCAAAGCGGATGATTTTTTTCCTCCGTCAAAGGAGGAGGATCAAGTAAGGATTTAACGTTCCACACGAAGGGCGAGAAACGGAAAGCACTCTGATATTGACTGCCAGCGGGACAAGATTGCCCTTGGGAATGATGAGACACGTAAGGAGTGCCCACGAGACCAATGGCAGGAGGGTTTGTCAGAGAAGACATGAGGCATCAATCAGGCAGTGTGAGAATAAGTACGAAAGTAGTCTATCGGATTCGTATGGTCGAGTTTTGTCATGATATCGACTCGGATGCGGCACCCAGCAGTTAGTGGTACAGTTGGCAGAGTCAAGGGCGCAACGCCACCGCTACCCTCTAACGTTAACGAGAATGTTATGGCTGTGCTTTTTGCTGCTGTAAGGGTCGAGTTAAAGTCAACTGTAAGTCCTGTAACCTCTATTCGAATTGTTTACATAGGGTGGGCTTACCTCACAAAGCCGAAGATCGATATCTGTCCATTGTCAACCGTACATATGCATCCCTCCCGGTATGAGCATTCCTGACTTGTTATACCAGTCAATCTATGACTGTCAACATATATTCGGTCTGTGTTACGTCGCTGACCGTTTTCATGTTGAATCTCTTCGTGGAACGGTTGTCTTGCTTGTGCATGAAGTGGACTCGACTAAAATCTGTGACAACCTGTGACATCCGACGTCAGCGCTACTTATGAAGTTTGCTTGTCGACCGACACACCGCTCAGCTACATAAGTCAATACTTTGTTGCAATTGTATAGGCTGGTTCTCTGCGTTATGATTGCTTGATTCAGATCAACTGTCACGTCTCGCAACCGCCAACGCCACTGGTTGCTTCAAAGGCCATCAAGACAAGGCATTCCAACACAGCCCTTCTTGGAATCAGATACTTACAGACTCTGAATGTTATCTGCGGTGACGGGATCCCATGGAATGGATATCTGTCCATCATGAATCAAGGAAGCTCATCAAGCGTATCATTCTGTGGATCGGATATGAGTAAGGGCATTTTTTTTTCTTTTTCATGGTCAGTTGACAGTGACCGGTGACACTGTGACCCAGGTCCTCTATATCATATGATCTTCATCGATCATTCTTACTGACAATCTTCAATTGCAAATGAGTTCGTCCGAATCAAACAAAGGTCAGCACCATCTTCAACGACGCCCAATTTCCTCAATTGACATCCATTTTCATTAGTCCTTATCGGTGTCATTGGTGGGAGTGGCCTGTACCATTTGGACAACTTGACATTTGTGTACGTGACCGACGCCGATCGAAGATTTTCCTCGCTAACCAGAGTACAGCGAGACCGTTAACCCAGAAACTGTGCGGCTCTGCTCAACTTTTCATCGCCTCA
This sequence comes from Termitomyces titanicus, assembly GCA_017657335.1. NCBI lineage: Eukaryota > Fungi > Basidiomycota > Agaricomycetes > Agaricales > Lyophyllaceae > Termitomyces > Termitomyces titanicus. The sequence continues at coordinate 17,190 of JAGGAX010000051.1, read as the reverse complement.
CACTAAAATCCCACCTACCCGTGTAGCCCTGGGGTTTCCCTTCGGCGCCTATAACAATCTGTCGTCTCCCTTCAGGCGCTCAAGTCGCCTTCCTCGCGCGTCACGGCCAGGGCCACGCCATCAACCCCTCCAACATCCCTGTGCGCGCCAACATCGCTGCTATCAAATCGCTCGGCGCCCATGCCATCCTTGCATTCTCGGCCGTCGGATCCCTGCGCGAGGAGATTGCCCCAGGGGACTTTGTTCTCCCATCGCAGATCATCGATCGCACCAAGGGCATTCGCCCTGCAACGTTCTTCGATGAGAGCGTCGTTGCGCATGCGACTTTCGGTGACCCCTTCTCTAAGAAGTGGGTGGCGTGGCTGGAAGGCAGTGTGCGTGCTGCGTTGCAGGAGGAGGGACGCGGAGTCAATCTACATACCGAGAAGACGATCGTTTGTATGGAGGGCCCGCAATTCTCGACGCGCGCGGAGAGTTTGATGTACAGGCAGTGGGGAGGAGATTTGATCAACATGAGTGTGCTGCCTGAGGCCAAGTTGGCTCGCGAGGCTGAGTTGGGGTAAGCCACGTTTTTTGATCCCATTGCATGTTTTTGATGACGGTTTGCAGATATGCTTTGATTGCGACAGCGACTGACTACGACTCTTGGCGCCCGGCAGAGGCTGGGGTTACCGCGGCGGATGTTTTTAAGACTCTCAAGGCCAATGCTGAAACCAGCCGGTTCGTCGCGGCCACCGTTCTTGAGAAGCTCGCGCAGGAGCTATCGAGTGCGTACTTGCAGTGTATTGATAAAATACAAAAATCTAATACTCTGATCAGACACGAAAGGTGGTGAAGACCTGCTCTCGGTTCTAACTGAGGAGGTTGACTCGATGGAATTCTCGTTGATGCCTCGCTCGGAGAAGCAGAGCCCTGAAGTGCGAAAGAAACTTGCGTACATTCTGCCGAAATATTTCAACGAGGAAGACTAGAAATAAGTATGTAGATGTTATTAGATATAAGATAGCGTGAATATTCACGGCATCTGAATCGCTGTCACAAGTTTACTTACCTAACAAACTTGGGAGTTCGATGTGAGAGAATCAAGTAGGACGCATGTTCGTCTCTTGTGTGCGCAGAGGGGGTGATCGTCAGTCTATCCTTGATTCTCTGTCAGATTTTCCGTCTTCAACTTCGTTTGAAAATTCAGTGCTGATACTTTATTAGCTTTTCGCGTTATGATCCACGTCGTGCGGTCTTCAAGCCAACTCAACAACCAAACACAGATTCATCGCCCGCTGTGAGTAGAGTCACTCGACGTCGCCCTTATTCACATGGAAGCGATGGCTTTCGTGGTCGTAGTCCAGACTCTCAGGGCCCAAGGTCTCCCATAAAAGCTCTGAAAGGTGCGACACACTAAATGAAGTCTCGGGCCTCGAGATTTTAAGTGCTCTGCAGCATCTGTCATGTCGAGCTCCACCTCTGCTACCTTCGGCCAGACTTTGCAATTCATCACATCCATCAAACTCCAGGAGCTAGAGAAACAGCGTTTGAGCTACCAGGAGCATGCTAAGGTACTGCAAAAGGCCGATGCTTGTGGTGACGACCTCGTCGCGAAGGTCGAACTCCTGCTCAAGGCTGTCAAGTCTTGGACCGGCTCAGGCTCAGTACACGAATCGACGTACTTGGGTGGCAAGCTTAACCTTACGAATCTGCGAATGTGGCTCCCACAGGCGAAACAGGACCCCAACTTCAGCCTGGATATTCTCAGGAATTGAATAGACACCCTTGAGACGCATATTCGCCACTCGATGATGCCTTTCGATGGTGCTAAGTTGTTTGGCAACCTCTTCAATGAGTGGGTCACCAGCGGGGAATCTTCAGTTGCTCTCCCAGTTTCTACCAATGTCGATCCTGAGGCTGCTGTCAACACTGATCTCGAGAAGGTCGGGAGGCAGGAAATGCACGATCAGCTTGCTCAACTCACTAACGCTCTTGAATCCTACCTTTACGAACTATTCTTAGGGGAAGAGGCGGCTAGGGCATTAGCGCAGCTTCGTAAAAACATGAGCTCGTTCGAAAATCAGCTCAAACGTCAGACTTTCACCGTGCCAATGGTCATTAATGTCATTCGTGGTCTCTTAGAAACAGGAAACATGGAAGAAAGCAAGAGGGCGACATTGGCAGAGTTTCTTGACAACCAGATAGTCTTGGAAGAGGTGGCCAGCGTTCTAACTATGCGTATGGCTAGTTTCGAGACCTGGTCATGGCCTGTAGAGGGTATGAATGTCGAAATGCGTCGTCATCTCAACGGAAAATACAGGTGTATACCTCTAGCGGTTGTTCATCCCTTGGAACGATACTGAACAACCCTCCAGGGCATTCACAGATCCAGAGGTCATCGACGCGCTCCTGCTTCAGCATATTGGTGTTTCCTGGCAGAGAAACTTTGAAAGCTTCCTTCATTCGCATCTTCGATAGCAAAGCATGGAATAAACCGGGCTTGTTGCAGCAGTACAAACGCATTTCCAAGCAACTACCGGATAGACACAGCATCCACCAGCATCGTCTGGTGGAAGAAAAAGCTAGCTTCTTCCTTACCCAGCTGACGTCTTCTTCCAACGAAGTGTCTAGCTACGATGAGGATGAGATCCCTGGCCCAAGACGATTCCACAGCCCAGTTGCGATCAAGAAGAAGTTGCTGCAGATCATGGCTACCGAGGCACAACTGAACAAGACGTTGCACGGAACCTACGCTGTCATTCGCTCAGATCTAGAGTGGTTCGGACCATCTCTTCCTCACCAGTCCATCCTCACTGTCCTTAAGTTCTTCGGTGTCTCAGAGCGATGGTGTTCATTCTTTCAACGTTTCCTCCGTGCACCGCTCCGTTTCAAGGGTGACCCATCCGGAGAAGTTCGCACCCGGCTCCGCGGAGCACCCATCAGTTACGCATTGAGCACTGTATGCGGTGAAGCCATCCTATTCTGCATGGACTTTGCCGTGAACCAACGGACAAATGGGCTGTTCCTCTACCGCATGCACGATGATCTTTGGCTGTGGGATGCAGACCACGCGAAATGCGCCACGGCATGGAAGGAGATGAACACGTTTGCGGACCTCGTCGGGCTCAAGTTCAACGCGAGCAAAACTGGGTCGGCGTCGATTGGACCTACGGAACCCGCCGGGATCCCTACAGGCGACATCCGTTGGGGTTTCCTCCGTTTCGACCCATCCGAAGTGCGATTCGTCATCGACCGGAAGGACGTGGACACACATATCACAGAGCTACGTCGTCAACTTGCATCGACGAAGTCAGTATTTGGCTGGGTGAACGCGTATAACAAGTACATGGCCTTCTTCATGCGTAACTTTGGTGGGCGGCCCGCGCCGTGTTTCGGGGACGCACATGTCACGGACATCATCAACACCATCTCTCGGATACAGACAGAGCTGTTCCCTGACAGCCAAGGTGGCGCTGTTGAGTACCTGCGTTCTGTTATCGAGACACGGTTCGGGATCAAGGACCTGCCGCAGGGGTACTTCTACCTCCCCATCAGCAGCGGCGGTCTCGAGCTGCGCCACCCGATGATCGAGATGTTCGCGTTGACAAGCGTTGAGGAAAAAGACAAGAAGGAGAAAGAAGAGGGAAAGGGCTTCGAAGGGCTCGCTAAAAGTGATGCGCGGAGGTACAAGGAGCTTCAGGAGGCCTGGGACGACCCGAGGAACCACCGGAAGAAAGAAGAACCATTTATAACACTGGAGGAGTACCTTGCACTGCGGGAGTCGTGGTTGTCAGAGTGGAGAAGGTGCTATGAGGAATTGATGACAGTCAAACCATTGGCACAGGTGCAGAACACGCCTTTAGTGAAGTCTTACATGTTGCAATTGAAGACAGAGCCGCTCACGATGGACTGATACGAACGATGGATTGTATCGCTTTATGGTGAAGAAGTCGTCAAGAGGTTTGGTAGTTGTGAAGTAGTCGATCCAACCCTCATTCCTGTGGGAATGGTGCAGTTGTTTAGGACCTCAAGGATGAAGTTAGATCAGTAAAAGAGTCTTTTAGTAAAGTAAATGTACAATAATCGTGTAAATTTTGACACCAAATTCAATGGTGGAGAAAGACGATAAAAAGGAGCACAGCCACAGATCTTATCCTTAATCGAATCTCTTACAGTCTCTTACAAATGTTCAAAAAGCCTTTAGGTGGACTGAAGACCTCAGCTCCACTGCGCAGCTCAGACAGGCGAAAGCTAAAGCAGCGTGTCGTCTCCGCCTTTGGAATATCTTCTGAAGATGGCGATTTGCTCGTACCGGATGGGATTCAGTCCGTGAAGTTTACTACTCATCTTGAGGAACCTGGAGTGAGCAAGAAGGCCTAATAGTTTGATCTCCTCATCCTCACAAATTGCAGGTGGTGTATCTGGCACCAGGTGGAGACCCGCTATGGTTCACTATCGGGAAAGGTTCCGAGGATCTCATTCCAACAGTGTACACCCTGTGGAAACGAAGACATCTCCTGCCGATCATCTCCACACCAGCAGCTGTGATTCCTATCCTCGTAGGAGGTGCAGATCTCATGATACCCGGTGGTCAGTCACTTACACGCTCGGTGTAGAGTATGAGGTGAAGCTAACGCTTACCTCAAGCCAGTTGTCCATCTTACGCCTGGTGTGAAACAGGACCAGTTGATATCGATTTTGCAGTACAATCGTAGTCGTGAGGCCCCGACACCGACACTTTCTGCCCCGCTTGCTGTGGGTAGAATGGCGCTTCCAGGTGATCAATTGGGTCAAGGCACCCAGGAAAAGGGAAAGGCAGTGTTCGTTTATCACACTTGGAAGGATTATCTGTGGGATTTAGGATCGAAAGGAGATGCTCCCGAACCGGTTCCGATTGATTCTGCATCGGTTCAGAGCCCAGACGAGCCTCCGAAGGATGAGACTTCGATAGAGGAGGCGAATACTCCGCCCACAGACAAGTTTGCGGATCTCGCACCTCCAGATCCGCCGGCCGCTACTGGCCCATCATACAATGCTCAAGAAATAAGCAGCCTCCTGCACACGTCGTTACTGCAAGCCATCGCATCGACGATTCCGTCTTCCGCATTTCCCATCCCCGCGACCCTCTTCTACACAAACTACATCTTACCTTGTCGACCAGCATATCCTGCCTTGATTGTCCCACACTCTGGACCTATCCCTCTTGATGCTTCTCCGTGCCCGAGCGCCTCTGAAATCACGATCAAATCGTCGACTCATAAGTCGCTTACGGCTTTCTTGAAACGCGAGGAGAAGGCCGGCTTAATCACGACTAAAGCACCGCAGAAGCATTCCAATCAGACTGATCTTATGATTACTTCGGTCAATGGGAAGCATCCCTCAATAGATGGACACTCCCTCCATGCCACGCTGAAGGATATAGAGATCACGGTTGCGAAGAAGGCGAAGAGGGAAGAGAAGGCTCGAGAAGAAGCGGCGGGGAGTGGAGAGGTTCTGGTGACGGAGCTATGGAAGCCCCATCAAGCAACAATAACATTGTTTGAAAACATGGGTGGCGAGTACGTTCATGCTCAATTTCCTCTCCTGGCATGCTCTGACAGTGATTTAGTATTTCAAAACAATATACGCTGGTCGAGATCAAAGCCACTGTCAACTCATACATTGCTGCGAACTCTCTCGTCAATCCTAGAGAGCAGGCTTACATCAATCTTAATGAATCCCTCATCAACTGCATCTCTACCAAGGTCAAGGGAAAAACAAAGGATGGCAATGGAGCACAGGCATTTTTTGAGTTCGTGAGAAGGGATGAACTCATCAAGGCAATTATCGATCGTATGCAAAATTGGTACGAGATCTCTGATGGCAAGGAGGTTGTCAGGAAGTACGTCGTCTTGTTAAGGATAGCACACTCACTGAAATCCGAATCTTCAGGAAAGGAGAGCTCAAGCCCATCCAAGTCGTGATGAAGGTTCGTCAAGGTCGAAAGGTGTCCACCCTCATATCAGGGTTCGAGCCCTTCCTTGTGCTGGACGCCGAAGATATGGCCGAGGACCTCAGAAAAACTTGCTCAGGCGCGACATCTGGTACGTACTCAAATGATATGTGAGGTAATTGTCGTATCAAATGTCCATTGCCCTCTATTCCGTCCAGTTTCTTCTATCCCTGGAAAGCCTGCGGGGTCTGGCATGGAGGTTATGGTTCAGGGCAAACAGTCTCAAGCCGTGATGGAGTATCTGAACAGCAAGGGGATACCAAAGAAATGGATTGAAACGCATGATCTATCTGGAAAGAAATAATACGACAGTTGTGCATAAGTAAGTATGGTAACGCGAATTAGGTTTTCTTCCTTATGTCATATCCCATAAAAGGAATAATAATCACGTGCACGTGGCTGTGATAAGCTTGAATTTTGAATCCGAAATCTTGCACTCCTGTCTTCGAGAGTCTCTTCGAATTGGTCTTCGCTATGCCTCGCGCAACTTCTGAACGATTCTCTCGAGCTCACCAACCTGCAGTCAAGAAGGCTGACGCCAAATCTTCCAATGCTATGACCAATCCGCTCTTCAACACGGCACGTTTTGGCCAACATATTCTCAAAAGCACGGCAACGGCGCAAAAGTTAGTTACTCTGCTAAAGTACTTGCTTTCGCGAGAATGACGTGAACTGTGAAGGATTGTAGATGCGGTATGCTATAATCTATGGACCTGCATGTTCCTGGACTTAGTTTGATCATCAGGCGAACCTCAAACCAACAGACAAAGTTCTCGAAGTTGGACCTGGTACTGGTAATTTGACGGTCAAGATTCTGGAGAAAGCGAAGCATGTAACAGCGGTGGAAATGGACCCTCGAATGGCTGCAGAAGTGATCAAGCGTGTCCAGGGAACGTGAGCCAATCCATTCTTCCAGTACTGTTCACGGTTTAATCGGAAAACAGTCCGGAACAGCACAAGCTTGAAGTCATGATTGGCGACGCCATAAAAGTCGACTTCCCGTACTTTGAAGTCTGTATATCCAACACTCCTTACCAGATCTCCTCTCCTCTCGTTTTCCGACTCCTTTCCCATCGACCCTTATTTCGTGTAGCGATTCTCATGTTTCAACGTGAGTTTGCGCAGCGACTCATTGCGAAACCAGGAACGGCCTTATGGTCACGTCTATCTGCTAATGTCCAGGTTTGTCTGAAGTAATCCAACACCTAAAGTCGGGTCTTCACTGCATGGTTTTAGCTGTATTCCAAAGTCGACAACATCATCAATGTCTCCCGCAATGATTTCCGACCACCTCCAAAAGTAGAGTCGTCGGTAATACGGCTTGTACCAATCGACCCCCCTCCTCCCGTCAAATTCGAGGAATTCGATGGGATGAATCGCATCATATTCTCTAGACCGAATAAAACAGTACGAGGCAACTTTCAAGCGCAAGGTGTCATGAAGATGCTGGAACAAAATCGGCGGACGTGGCTTGCGGCCCAAGAAATGGTATTCCCGAGTTCTTTAACTGCTTCCTATCGGTCAACCAATCTCTTCAGATGATTGATGATATGCCTATTCATACAATCGTGGACGAAGTCCTGGAAAAGGTGGAATTTACCGAAGCCCGAGCATCCAAAATGGATGTCGACGATCTCCTCAAGTGAGTTGTTTTCGAACCAGTGGGGATCATCTTTAACTTATCATTGATCTAGGTTACTGGCCGCCTTCCACGATGCTGGCATCCATTTCTCATAAACACGCGACACTGACTTCTTTATCCGTGCCACGCCGCCACAGAGACCTTGGTCTTACGTTCCTGCTTTCGCAGTTGATCCTCGCTAGTTTGCTTGCGCCGAGCTTCGCGCAGCGCCATGACAGTGTTGTTCTCATGTTGCCCCGATCAATGTCTTTCTCGTCTTCAGTGGCTGCTAGATGTTGTAGCACGAGAACCACAATGACTACCTTGGGCCGTTTTTGTAAGCAGCATTTGGAGGACATGACCAAGTATATTTTGACCATATTGGTATGATTCGCCATCAGAAGACTATTCCATAAGCCTTCTGAGAGTGCCACCTCAGACACCGATTTGACAGAAGTTACACTGCCTTTCTATGACTGTTTCAAGGCTTAGAGTTTTTGGGATTGGAAGTAAATTTTCATTTTGTTAAGTACATAACTAAAATGTTTACTAAATGACCTACTATCTAGTATCCAATTTTTTCTATGCATAAGACAGACCAGAAAACATATCTGAAAAGCTGCGAACATGGTTTGAATGAGCAACTCTGCACACAAGACTCTACATGTTCCTCGGATTCAAGTGGATCAATTGTTCCATACAACCTGTATACTACTATCCTTACTTATTCGGAATATTTGAAATAGGATTATTATGTTCGGATTCTGAGGCTGTGCGTGGATTTTGTGCGTTAAATACCCAATGTTTTTAGGGAACTGCAGTGTTCCTTCGAGAGGTTTGCCAGGCCATCATGTCGCGTTCTCAAGCCTATGCTGAAGGACAAGACATTACGAATGAGATCATCAACTCTATTGTCAACCAGTCCCATGATACCAACAGTATTATTGACAACAATGCACCACCTCCTGCATACACCTCCGTATACCCCCCGACGACACTTTCCATCTCATCCATTACAAATCGCCATCGGATTGCTACCCCACCTCCAGCATATTCAGGTTAGTCGATCTCGTGCCTGTCTTCTAGTCGCTGAACTCATCACGTCGTATGTACGTAGTGGGCAATATCGTTCACAGAATAGGACACTTCAACATTCCCTTATTATCCTGGATCTCCACATCGATCGATACGTATACCGATCGTGCGCGTGATCGCCAAACTATCAACGTTAATCGAAATCTTGAGGAGGGCCGAGGGCTGATACCCGAGTCAGTGGTGGCTAGGGCTTTAAAAGTCATGGCTTTCTTTCTTGCTGTTGGAGTTATGGTGGCCCTCGCCTTCGCTGTCTTTCCCAAAGTTGGTGGTATGCGTGATGCGGTCTGACTGAGTACGTTGCCGACTGCTCGACCACTGATAACAAGGTTGACTTGCAGCGAACAGACTCTGAATTTCGCAAGGTGCCCGCCAATAATACCCGACCTTTTCAAGTTATACCCGCATCGTCCATCATACCCATTTATATTATATCCACCATTTACTGCTCATTTAAATTTCTATCCCTTGTTTCTCCATATAGAACTGGTGCACCTAAATCGGAGCGATCGATAGTAAATTCAAACCACTGTTGAGGTTCTCTTTAATTCATCCGAGATCGTCCATCAACGAATTTCCATCTCGTCTTCCCCACATACGTGGATCCGGTCTCTAAAGATTCCACCTTGCTAGAACACGCCATCTCTGTGCCAAACCTTTGGACGTTTCAACTCTCGTCGAAGTCGTGAGATCGATTTTAGAAAGCATTTATACCTGCTCGTGAGATTCGTGGTCAATCGCATGGACATCCAACTATGTATTTCAAGCGAGGCCTTCCCAAGCTTCGGTGGCATTGATCAGACATTCGGATATGAGCTCACCGACAACCCACGCTCCGATCGAACATCATCCATTCATGAGGAACATTTATTCGCATTGTAAAACGTCCGAGACGCGTGAAGGTGATCGTGTAAGCCTTGAATACAGAAACGAAGATCCTGGAATAATTGGCCTGTCGCCCATGTGCATGATCTCCGAACAGGTGGAACTCAATGAGAAGCCTTAGTATCGCGTCGGCGGAGCTATCGTTGGTACCATGGCTCTTGTCAGTGAGCAGTTACACAACCACAACAAATCGTCCAAATGACTTGTCAGTTGATCATCGACGAGTTCATTATTAGATACCATATGATACAGTCATACCTCCATCCATTTATTTCACTTTTTCCTGATTTGAAATCCGTCGGCCTGCGGCGGTTATGCGTCGGTCATGGCCAAAAATGGAAAAGGTATATAGGCAAGTTAAGGAAGTAAAACCTTAAATATTAAAATACTGGGATGGTTTGACTTGATCCCTTCAAGCTCGCTCGTTCATGCATACAAGGAGGAACATTGCGACGTGACTGAATGACGTTGTATATGGCATAACATGAAAGAAGCCCATTAATACAAGTTGAATAAAAGTACCCGAAAACCCAAATAATGCAAATGTAACTTGGAATGTACGAGCCGTCCTCTCAGCGCGTTATGCGTTGACATTCCGCAAAAGGAATTTGGAACATATTTTGTATCTTGCGATCCTCATCTATGATCTGCAGAGGTTGCATCTACGTAAGTACCTTGCATTTCGAAGAAGCATATGCACGTCGCGAGCTGAGCGCCTAAAGCCACGCTTGGCGACGTGAAGAAGTGCTTACCTCAGGGCATGAGCAGATTCTAGTCGTCTTATGCTTGTGCATGGTGCTTGCCCTGCAATCAGTCGATCCGCAATCTCTGATTTCACCAGTGAAGTAACGGCCGTGGAAATGCTACGCCACACAAATGAAGTGTCAGCATCTGTGGGAGATCATACGACGTTTGAAGCTAACGCACTCCGCAGCCACGGTAAAAATCCCCAACACTTGACAAAGGAACACTAGTAAAATCGACGTTGCATGACAATGGATAAATGATTTCTTACACTTCGTGTTTGCACATGGTCAACTTCGCGCAGGTTATAACAAAAGGACCCAATACGAAGCTGCAGAATCAACGAAAGAAAATCGGTCAAGGAAGAAACTTCTGGAAGAGGTGGATAGGGATGAGGACGATGGGATTTGTGTGAATGGTGGTTACGAGAAACACGTTCCTTTTATACCTCAACACGTCGGACTTGGGAACAATGGGAACAATCAGGGTTATACTGTACCAAAGTCAATTACTCCTGAGCCGATTTAAGTGTTACCGTGACCGGGGTAAACTTGTCAGCTTAACTGCGTATACATATGACGGCGACAGTAATGAAATTTAGAGGGGCTTATTCGCTCAGCACCCTCGATTTCAGCACGCAAGTCAGCTCACAACTCGTGTATAAGCTTACATGCATGCAAGAAACTCGAAACTGATAAGGCGTGTAATGAGGATCAGGATCGTGACAGATCGCACGATGGAGGAAATGGCACTGAACAGTGAAAGTTGTTGACCTTCCTCTGCGTCACGCGTTGTGTTTTCACGTGGCGGATCCGTAGGCACGGACCCACAAATTATATGTACCGAAACGACATCGTGTGCCTTGAGACACTCCGTTATGTATACATACATATGTATGTATTCAGGGAGCCCAATGAGTGGGCTGTCACGAGAAACTTAACCAGTGAGTATGTAATTTGACCCCCAAAATGAAACGTACATCCTCGCCAGACTTTTACGTCGACCTATCCTATCTATCGTGAGGCAAGAAGCAAAAACTATTAGGGAGAAGTGGATCGCGCTTTATTCCAAACCACTATGTACCTCGATTGACTTCAGGTGTGGACGGTTCCATCGGGCCTTGGCCCTCCATATCTGGCCAAATGGGTCGATCACGTTTCGGTGGGAGGTATATGGTCCATAGAAGGCTCTTAGATGCGCGTGCGTCCGATAACTTGAAAACGATGATCCGTGGAGGTATAAGGGTAGGATGTGGCATCACGAGTCGTTCGAAGACACAGAAAACAAGGCTGGTGACTGTTGTTTAACGTTGATTTTGGACGATATTCGTCGTGTTCATGGGTTGTTAGCGTATTAGGACCCGGACAAGGATATAATTATTATTCAGTACTCAGTTGTTGGAGCCCCATCAGCGCGATGCCTTGGGATACATTACCTGTTCGCGTAAATATATGTACAGTCAATTGCAAAGTTATATGGAGCACCATTAACGTGGAAAATTGATAACCCATAGAGAAAGTGTCTGTTTTAATTTGCGGTCTACTTTTGCAACGAGCGATTGCACATGGCTCCGTCATATCGGCATCGAAATTGACAGTCGTTCGTCACGGCAATCGATACTAAAGACATACATACTTATTTATGTTAACGACAAAGGAGGTTTTAATTTGACATTGATTATTCGGACGGAGTAGTAATCGCCGCAGTCTCGTAAGTGGAATCCCCGCGTGTCATGGAGTTTGCAACGCATCTTTGCCGTGATAAACATAGAGGCCATGAGAAAGACAGCAAAGGTGAATGCAACTTGAGCTATTTAGTACTTATGGTGACGGATAGACCAAGGGCGACATTATTTGTGCACACTTGTCATCAGGCTTCCTAGAGCCTCGGACCGTTTTAGTCGGACCTTTTTGCTACCGGAACCACTTTCAAGCTCAATTGCCATTGCAAGACAGGGCCATCTTACGATAACTTCATCTTAAGTATGTACTATCATATCCGAGTTTCGGCCTTTTCAAAGTGGATTAACAATTGAGCACGATACAAGCTCCTGCTGGCACCAGGCAGAGTTGATTGATCGGTGAAAGGATGCCTTCATGTACGAGTAACGAGATGCTTGTGTAAACTTTTTCTAAGCTTACTCTTTCTCTAGTTGCGGATATCAAGGCCAAGGCAGCCAACGCCAAAGATGCCAGCGTATCTAAATTTCAGAGTGTAAGAGATAGGAACTCAAGGTAACTCCGTTGTCGTCGAATAGGAATGAATGAATACTCATGAACGGTGGGATAGTGTTGCAATGAAGAAGACAAACTGGGACCCGTATAGCGGAAAGCCTGCACCGCCGCCTCCTCCCCCTAGAGTGAATCCTAATTCACGTCCTGAGCCTACGTTTTTACCACCGCCGAGTCGGACGAACTCACGAGGTGGCTCATCATTATCATCTGTCTCTTCGTCTCCTGCTCCTTCCACAGCTCCTCGACCGCCACCTCGTTCATTCTCGTCATCCTCTTCTTCTTTGCCATCTGGAGGACCTCCACCAATTAACCGATCCACGATGCCGTCTAAGCCGTCTGGTCGACCTCCTCCCATAGTCCATTCCACTCGACCTGACCAAGCGCTGACCATTGATTGGACAAACCTTTCTGCTCAAGATAAAGAAGTTTTTTTTGGTTGGCTAGACGAATTTTTCAGCAAGTTCCTCGATGTCAATCTTCCGCCCGCGGAGACTAATCTTTCCCGTTAATTCGGCATTGCAACTGTAAGTGATTCTCTTTCTTGGCTGATGCCGAGGATGTACTCGGTTTTACCAACTTGGTCATATACCAGCTTTGGTCAGAATGTCATCGTCGATTTCACAACAGTATACGAGGCTAGTCTACGTTCTTTCAGTCCTCGGGACCACCATGGACTCGGATCCAGTCGTCTTGTTTGGCATTCGTAATGTTGAGCCAAGTGGCCCCGGATCGATGTTTTATTTAGTCTGATATTCGGATGTGTGCTCCAGCTTAGCTTGTTGGAATACTTGAAGTATATCTTTTCCGATACTCTGATTATCTGTTGGACTTTGAGCGCTGAGCTATGGCCCTGATCTTGTGTCGATCGAAGGAAGCCCTTTCAAAGTATGTACCTTATAAGTATAAGTATTAAAGTTCGCTTCCTTATTCTCCACCATTGAGTGGGTCAATGTTCGACGTTGCCATCTTGTGAAGAGGATCTCTCAAAACTTATAGAGCGACACCTCTTGCCTGGGTTGACCCCAATCCTCAGGCCTTAGGCATCGTTAATGTTTCTTCATCGATGTCGTTGATGTCACGAAACTCGATGCTCAGTGCACCCACTCGTATTGCTTCCTTTCTTACACTCAACCTTCCGACACCTCTTTCTCTTGTATCGCGACGCCAAGGAGGCGATGCTCGAACAGTTTGAACCCGTTAAAAGTCCATGCGTTTGTCGAAACGGCGTACAACCACAAGTGATCTTATCGATCTTATCTGGGATGTCGATGAACATCCGTCGTGGCACCTCGGTCCTCAAAGACCTCAATCCCAGTGAAAATCGCGTCGGGCCGAATTGAGCCGAAACACGCCAAATAGATATCAATCAAGCGTAAAGCTTTAAAGGCTTATTTACCCATCATTGTGCTGGGCAAGTTATCTGCACAGCCACATGTTACCTCGACGTAATCGCGGGTTCCGGGGGTAAGGAGCGATTTCGGGGGCCTCTGAGTGGCAAGTTATCACATCAGATCCCACCGCCGAGCCAATTCACTCCGGACGAGACCGACAGCCGTTTTCGGCTCAGTGCCATTGTTTTGGCGGATGCTGGGTCGAGAGCAGTAGGGCTCAAGGTTCCACTTTCCATCAAACATGCAACGGGTTTGCATTTTCATTGCGTGCAACGGACTTGCACTTTTACCACCACCACCGTTGCTCTGGTGAGCGCTCAGCCGTCATACCACCGCAGTCCACAGTTTTTTCTCATCCTTTTCGCAGAGTAGTGATTGTATCAATGCGTGGCAAAATCGTGATCTAATCTACGAGTCCTGCGAGCACAGTGTGAGACGACGGTGAGCGAATTGTAATGTAAGTAGTTGAGAAAATACGTACCTGCAAGTGCAGTGTGAGACGACGGTGGCGTTCACGACTGCGCTCGCAGAGATATATATATTTTAGAGACAATGGAAAGAAGAGAGAAAGGGTTGGTTACATTGGGTGAGTGAATCTAGGCACAAATTAACCCCAGGCAATCACACACTTCACATTGCCCGATCTATTGATTTGGGCTGCTGATAGGGCAAGTTAGGAAAAGGATCACGGTGAGACAGGTTGGCGTGTGAGTGCGGGAAAGAAATATGATTCTTTGAGCCCAAAAGTTCTCGAGTCGACCGCTCGAAAGTGGCCAAGACTCAAGCCATAGCTGTGAAGTCCCAAAGAGCCAGAGGTTCAAAAGGGATGATGTGAGTGTGGGCCAGATGGAGAAGTTAGGAGAGGTAGAGGATGTGTGCGGGATTGTTCTCAATGTAAAGTTTGTAAGAGTCGCTGTGCCAGCATTCAAGGAGTTGAATCTCATAGTCAGAGTACCCTGCAGCGGCGGCGGTGGAGGCAGCTCCACGGCAAAAGCTGTGGCCAGCGTATGTAAGGGCGACCTCTGGAGGCTGTGGTGCAATCACACAACTGGTAGAGGGAGATCCAAAGACTATATTGAGTACTGTACAGATAGATACATGTGTAACTACACACCTGGCAGAAGGAGATTCAAAGAGAACAAGTCTAGGGATTCTCTATGCTGGGTGCAATGCTTCAGAGGTTGCAGGAGCATGGGAACTAGCTGTACAGTATGCATAAGCCACACAAAAACAAGAGGCAACCCCAAAGGGGCAAATCTCCAAAACTGATCCAACCTCCAGAAACAGCCATGGACCTGTGGGAAGTTGCTGACCTAATTGCTGACTAAGCTCTGGGCCTTCTCTGGGGTTGACCGGAAAGGAAGGGAACAGAGAAATGGGAAAAATGGGAAAGGGAAGACATAGAAAAAGGGGAAATGGGATCTGCAGATGAGAGTCCCCTGACATCACCCCCCCTCTAAAGTGCAGTGACTCAACATGCAGGATAGAAGTATTTCCAGATAGCTCAGTCAACAGGTGAGATAGAATGGATGCCTCGGATAGCTTGTGGCATGTTGGGGTGTTTCTGATAGAATTGTCTGACAAGGTTAGATGCATGGACGTTCTCTTGAGGTTTCCAAGATATGTCCTCGATACCATAACCCTGAAGGAAGAAGAAGAAGAAACTGAAACTGAAACTGAAAAACGAAAAGTGTAATCTAGATGTTACATTACCTTACCCCCCTCCATTTATCCATTATCCATACACATGGATTTTACATCTTACATTTTACATCTTACACCCATCTCCATCTCATGTCTACTCCTTACTCTTTACTCCCATTCATGATTTTTCTCCTTGTTCCTTGTTCCTTGTATCGTCTACAGCTCGTTTGCTTACTACCACTGATTACTATATATATCCTTTTGTACATATATCCCATCCCATCCCATCCTCTGCCGTACGTAGCAATGTTAACAACTGAATGATTTTTTTTGTGTTGTGTTATTGAATACTTGAAATTGATCCCATCCTCTGCCGTACATAGCAATGTTAACAACTGAACGATTTTTTTTTGTGTTATGTTATTGAATACTTGAAATTGAATTGACAATCGTAAATCGAATTCCGAATTCCGAATTCCTTGCAATTGTGTATATGTATGTGTATAGTGTGTGGAGTGCTATTTCGAGTCTCGACATATATTGAAAATAAATCAGTCAGGTAGAACAGTAGAACATGCATATTTTGAAAATTTGTAGCAGGAGTAGAACAATTTATAGACTTGTATCCGAACATACGTAAAGAATGAGGGAGAATGTCATGTCCATCCGGTATCTGACCATAAGTAAGGGAAGAACTGATAAGTACGTGGTAAGTATCGCCACTGGATTGTCAATGTACTGTGAGTTGTCCAACTCATTCAAGACGAAGAACTTGAGGCCTGGCCTTGTGCTCGCATAAGTCGAAGCTGCTGCCAGAGCTCTTCAAGTTTGGCATCTCGCTCCTCAAGCTTGGCATCTCGCTCCTCAAGCTTGGCATTTTGCTCCTCAAGCTCTGCTGCCTGCCGCCTGTTCTCAGCCTCGCTGTCTTGGAGTTTGGCCTTTGTGTCGGTGGGTTTGGCCTTTGTGTCACCAAGTTCGGCCATTGTGTTGCTGAGTGCGGCCTTTGTGTCTTGGAGTTTGACGTCGTTGTTTATGTGTCGCCTTGCTTCTTCCATCTTTACAATTGGCCAGTTAGCAATTTGTTGTGAAGGGTAATAATACAAACTTCACCTGCTTCTCAAATTCCTCCATGGATCCTCGGAACTTCTCTGCAACTGCTTGTACACACTCCACAAAACTCTGCTCACTATACGTCCCGGCTATACCCTGTCCACCCGGTGTGAACAACCATTCATCTGGACGGGCGCCCTCACTCCCATCACTGATGGTAAGAGTGGAGACACTGCTTCCGACGTAATTATAAAGTACTTCCCTGAGAATCGTGGAAAAGGCATAACAGTTGATACCCAGGAGCTCATAGTCCGGGTAAACCTATAATATTGTTGAATATGAGTTGGCAATTTTATTTCGTGAGTGATAATTTGGAACGACCTCAGTGATCGATGCCGTGATCATTGGTATAACGTAATATGGCAATTGATATTCTGAGTCGGTAAATCTGAGCTTCCATGTCCAAGTCATATCTGGATACAGTCGAAGTTGTCATAACCCATAGGGGTTGGTCAAGGCCAAAATCTATGGGTTATTACAACTTATGGGTTAGTA
>JAGGAX010000050.1:0-39531 GCA_017657335.1 Termitomyces titanicus | reverse complement strand
CTATCTTCCAATACACCGATTTCGCTTCCCCCGCCCCGCGATAGTACCGAGGAAGGTGAGCGGATCAATGGGTTCTGGGCTGTGCTGGTCCTCCACAAGTTTATAATGATCGCTCTGGAACCACCTGAGAGCCTCTGTGGAACATTGGAAGCGCCCGGTATTCAAGTTGATACGCCGTGGCCTTTAGACATATCAGACTATTCAAAGGTATATAAATTTTCAAACATCCGATGAGCGTTATTAATATATCCTCAGGGTCCGTTGGGTCCTGAAGTCCATGGAAACAACACTATCCGGAACTTTCTGCTGGGCGTAGTCGACCCTGAATATCTAGGGCACTCTATAACCGCACTTAATGTCAAAGCTGCCATTTTGTTCCACAGGTCTGCTCAGCTCTCAGGTCAACAGATGCCAAGTACGTCATCTCACTACACTGTATCCTTGCATGACTGAGGAAATTTGCTCTAATGCTAGACGTGCAGCCGCAATTCAACCATTACATGGCTGCAGTTCAATCAATTCGTCGACTCGTTGACGTGTTCCGTTCTATGCTCACACAACTTACTCGCTTCAATATCAAGGATCCATATTCTCAAACTGTTCGCTTAACCTGTGCCCTCGCCGACGCGGCAATGATCAAACTTCATAACCAATTTCGTTACTCTGACTCTGCGTCGGAGAAATTTTGTCTGGAGGCAGCTCAACGCATCGTCACTTTTGGTGATTTTAACATCCAGGAGGTCCGACACGTGAATCCGATTATGAGTGTAAGGTATTGGCTTCCCGATGCGTTCATGCAGTGACCATTTATTTTATTTAGACACTTTGGGCGACTGCTTGTCATGTCTTCATCACCGGAATCTCTCGTCTGCGCTCGTCAGGAAATTCGTGGCCTGTGAATGCTGAGGAAAATGAGGACAAGCTCGTGGAGGGATTGAAGCGCGGTATGGCTATACTGAGTGCACGATCGGACGAGAGCGCCTTCACAAGTACGTGAGGTGCTTAGTCAAAATTTCTGACCTGATGTTGTCGATGATTTTCTATACAGAATATCAACTGACGAAGATCCAAGAGGCCTTCTCTGCGATTAAATGATTTTTTTGCTGGTTTCATTCTTCATCCTGGATCCTAGTGCTGCATACCCCCTCCATTACGATTACTGTACTGATAGGCCTAATGAGATTAGTTAGATTTTTTTTCTTCTTCACCTAGTTCCGGTTCTTTTGCCTTCTCTTTCGCCACAATTTTTTCTATCCCATCGAAGTTGTACTTGTACGCCTGATTTGCTACTTCGTAATATGTACATTGTCGTGGATCACCTGCATTTACCCTGTACTTTTACTCAGGTCTTGTATTTCCAGTGCCGAGATGGAAACAAAGGTTTTTTGGATGATCGGTTCCTCTTCCCGTTTAGCCTACTTTGAAGACTCGGGGGAGGACAAGCGCCGAGTGCGGGATGACGTCGCCACCTCCGAGTCGATCACGATCAAGGAGCCATCTCCGACCCGAGCAAACCGGGACGTCGTCAACAAGAACTTGAACAAAAGGGCGCATTTTCTCTCAGAGTCTCTCTCCGGTAAGTAATCTGTCTTATTTTCTCAGGTGTAATGGAATGACATAGAACATAAGAATAACCACCGTGACATATGTATGTATGTATGTACATACATACTCTGTCAGCAGGATCGGCAAGAGGAGTACATAACCGGTTTCGCGTCTGTACCGAGGGAACCTTGAAGATTTCGAACCTGAGTGATAGGGTCGAGGCTGTACTTAGGGGTATGTAGTATCCACGGCTCGATGACGTAATTTTTATGCCTTATGTAATACTTAACACCGCCCATGGGACGTTGAATGAACGCATCATTGATTCATTGCCCATCACTGCGCGAAAATTGTTTGAACGTCGGCTACTTGACGTGTGTACATGTGGCGATGACTATCAGCAAGGATCGTGTTCTTGCAATGCATCTTAGTGCATCCATTGTACCTCGAGAGAATCTTTGATTAGACTAGCAAATCAACTGTACCTTAAATTATTGAATCAAAACTTCCACGTTCGTAAAATATGACTTGGAAAGGAGGCCCACTGATAGGGGAAAGGACAGAGCTACTAGTACTATTGTCAACCCCGACGCCCACAGAAAGATTTCTGATTGAAGCGACCTTGGGCGTGGAAACCTTATGAACTGAGTACTTGTCGTTCTAGTATACTTGGGGTCTCTTCTCAAGTTTACTGTTTGATGATATGTACCAATACGGGGGAGACATGGTGAATGTAATAGGGATGGAGCGGATGAAACTCTTCCATAAAACCACTTAGACAGGAATAGATACTAGATGAAAAGTGGCAAAAATGAGCGAGATGCAATAGGAAGAACTTGAAGCTCAGAGTTCCCGATCAACTTGAACGCATTGGCGTTTGTCGAGAGTCTACACAATCACGAAGACATCCTGGAGACACAGAAACTGTAAGACTACAACTTCGCCAATATCAATCCTCAAGCTACACTTACATAGCACAGAAAAGGTTCCACAATGTAACACTAGCAAGGACTCCACAAGGTTCAAACGAAGTGACAACTGCAGTCAGGATCATTATGTAAGGTACTCTGTGTGGGAATATTCGATGTCAAGCTGCGCGAAAGCTACTTATAGAATCGGATCAAAGCTCGAAGGATTCGAAGGTATGTATGGCTTAGGTATGGCATATATAGTACTCCTGCACTGACTAGGCTACGATTGCAGGAGTTGCCGTAGTCACGCTACAAGAAATCTGTGGCTACGTGCAGGAATGTCCGACGTCAAGTAATGAGAGTCAGAGAGAAAGGTGGAATGTAGGGCTGTCGGTTTGATTGATGGTATATGTGCGAGTGACAGATTAGTATGTGACAGGGCTAGTTCGCCGTTGCCCTTTGTAAATTGAGTTGATTGAGTTGCTCCACTTCATTCACTACCATCGTGCGGGCAACGAGCTGGCAATCTCATCCCTCTGTAGTCTTTTTCGAGAGCATTTGTGACCGCTGTGCTCATGTCTGCTGCTCTCCTTTCTTTACTTGCTTTTCCCTCCCTTGCTACTGCATACACATGGAAATTCGACTCGCCTCCGCAGCAGTGCTCCAATCTTACTATTTCAGTATCAGGCTCTGACGGAAAACCCCCATACCGCGTCCTGATTCTTCCCTTTGGGCCCAGCCCTCTTCCTAACAATATTGAGGCCAGAACAATCATTGATCAGCCTTTTCCGGACGGCGCGTCGAGTGTTAGCTTCAAGCTCAATTATCCCTCCGATTCTCAGTTCGTGGCCGTAGTAAGTCATCTCTCCAGTCATTACCCTTCTATCGGGCAGACCAGCCGTGGAAACCTTGTCGGTGCCAAGGGAGAACGTTATCCTTCTAATTGAAGTGGACTCGTTATCTTCTGACCCGGGTTGTCGGGAGTTGTCTGTGAAATAGAGCTGATACTCATGCACCAATGTCGTTATCATGGATTCGTTCACCCTTCCGTGTTCTTGTGCTGACTCCTCGGTCATGAGTAGCTAAGCGACGCAACCAGTTTTGGCTCAGGCGGTACCAGTGCCACCGTCGGGGTCGCCTCATCATCCGATTCTTCATGCTTCAACGCAACAGCAAACGTAGCCCCGAAATTCTTTTTTTCGATTGATCCACCGAGTCAAATCGTCCAGTGTGTCTCAACACGAATTTGGTGGGTTAGTTCGACTGTTGTTGGGTGAGTTGTGCCCTTTTTTCAGGAGTTTTATATACAGCATCTCATCCCTATCAGACAGCCTAATTTCCTAGGAGTTATACCGGGTGGACAATCGTTCTCCATTCCCGAGTCCCAAATCACGAATGTCACCTCTCAGGGTACTGGATTCTCTTGGACACCCAACCTCCGTGGTGGCACTACCCTTATTATTGTCGGAGGCGATAGCCGTGGAAATGGCACTGCTGGCAGCACCCTGAATGTAGTCAACAGTGGGCTCAATAACATTGGGTCTTGCCTCAACGATGCTAGTCCTAGCTCAACACCAGGATCCCCTGCAGGAGGAGTTTTTGCAACAAGCACATCGGAACCTGGGAATAGTAGTGGCGGCGGCAAAAGCGATGTTGGTGCTATCGTTGGAGGTGTCGTTGGTGGAGTCGTCGCCCTCGTAGCTATCGGCCTTCTCTTCTGCTTCTTCGCCCGACGTTCACGCAGCAACAAACACAGGGAGAAACATCCCGTCAACCTCTTCAATGTGGATGAAGGCGACGAAGCACCTGTTGGAGCCGGTGGTGGAAACAGCAGGAACGAGCTACCGGAATATTACCAACCCGAGCCGTTCACGGTGCCCGACCCCACCATTGCATCAACCTATGATGAAGACTTTGGTGTAAACTCAGACGGACGACCGTTATCCGGGTACACACCAACAAGTCGTAGTGGGACCCCTGATCTACTCAGTTCCTATGGTGGTGGTTCGACGACGACGAACGGAAGAAAAGGATACCTGAGGCAGATGCGGCCAATTAATATCATTCAGCACGATGACGCGGGCCCGAGCATGCACAGGCCCCCTGATGAGGAGGTCGAGACCGTTGAGCTGCCACCTGCATATACACATATCCGACAGTAATCCAATTCAAGCCCGCCGATTATTTACACTCCAACCTTCTACGTCCGCCGGTCCTTCTGAACGACAGGCGCACGATATCCATTAACGACGACTAGAGGCTTATTGCCTTATGCTACACACGACACCCCTTTGGCGTGTTGGAAGGTCTGGTTGTGTTCCCTGGCAGCTGTATCTGTAGGAAAGTACCCCATTCACTGTTCAACACCGTTTTTGAGCTTTCGCTCACTCTCTTAATCTGTTCTTAACACGTTTCCCTTATTCTAGTTTTCTTGCCGAGCAGTTGCGCTATATCGCGAGCCACATCCTTTGTTGTTCACATTCTTTTACTTTTACATCTGTTGTTTTTTTATCCATCGTTGCATTATGGACAGTTCGACAAAACGTTCTATGTATATATATACCTTATTAAGATGATCAATTCCGCAGTGCACTATTTTGTACTGGAATGTCCACAGTGAATATGGTTGTCGAGGGTTGACTTGAGTGTGAGTATTTTGTGTCATGCTTTTGTTTGCGCTAGATGTTTACACATGTATTTCAGGGGGCATCACTATGTACCAAAGGTGGCGTAGCCGATTTCGATCTCTACTCTGGAGTTTCCAGCCTTGTACCACTACGAGATAAGGTTGAACATTCGTACATTTGTCATGCTTGCACCTATGCAAACCGACAATGGTTTACCACAATACTTACAGGCATTTTTGGGAATAAGTAGCTCGGAGGCGGACCGCAGCGGACCGGGAACCAACTTTAGGCTAAAGTTAGAACTCAAGGATAGCTCCTGGGAATCGTAGCAACCCCCGTGGATACAGGAATCTTCCGACTCTTTCGTGATCAATCATCGACCTGAATATAGCGTTGTGAGCATGCGAAAAGTCGTTCACGAGGGGAATCACAAGGAATCTCGATCATCATTTCATGCCTCGTAACGCTGATCTGGTCGCGAACGAGGTCAAAAATACTTAATTCTGATTCATCAGCAAGATTACCCAGTCACTAGACTACTAGAACCGGGACACTGCGACCTCCAGGTTAGAAATTAGAGGCCATAGTCACATGTACCTCGTGGCAAGAGGATAGCAAAAAGAATAAGTAAATCATTGCCGATGTTCCGCCATACCCCTAACTCGAGGATCTGAGAGGAAATTGACATACCATGATGGGAACTGACCACGTTACTCGAATAACCCAGGTGTATGGTGGCACATCAGTCTCGTAAGTAATATCAATACTCCCATATCGATTATACAGATGACGGATACCTTCAACGTGCGAAGCACCAAGTTCACGAGGTCCCTATACAGGAGGTCTTGATTCTTGATGCTACAATTGGAAGTATATCACGCATGCCTGCCAGAGATAGTATTGGTGCCCGGTGCAAGTCTAGTAAGTATAGTAAGTAGAGAACCGAGATGTCAAGATGTGGCAACATGACCAGTCACGGTATCACTGTGTATACATACAGTATTCTTTCCTTTTTCTCCTCTACGAATTGTGTGGGAAGCATGAGCCGTGATCATCGCATACATATGTACTCTATACAGTCCCGGCTGAGCCCAATCGGTAGCATGAAACATCGAATCAAGATCCGAGTCAAGTAAAATTCTTTCTGTCACGAGTCGCTCTTGCTATAAGATCAAGTTATCAAAATACCAGGAATAGAAGACTGTTCGATATGAATCCCTTGTGACCCATATTAAATCCATTCAAAATCTGTACGTATCGTTCGTACACGATGAGTGAGCGCTACAAGATCTGTCAGCTGTACTCGATGAGCTGGTGACGCGCCATGTCATGCGACAACATCAGCGATATTGTCATCGACTATGATCTTTTCTTTCACAGAGAAATCGGAATCTATAGGATCTCGCACATTGATGTGTGAAATCTAATAGAGTCATCGTCTTTCCCATTTTGCTCCTAGTAACTCTTCGGCCTGCTCGACGGCAATTCCACGTTCGATATTTTCTTTGTTTCGAATCAAACACATGTCTACAATTATGTTGCATTCGTCGCCCTTGCATCAGATGGAGGTATGCCACTGCACATAGGCGTCTATTTTAATGCGCCACATAAAACCTGTCATCGACAGGGGTTCATGTGCCTAGTCTTTGAGTGTCTCTAGGGGACTATCATTGCTATTTCCAGACCTATTTACATGTCCCTAAGTACTTTCAGGCGTACAGTGATGTTTGAAAAACACCGGCATGGTGGCCACTGGCATGTGAAAGGAAAGACGTATGCATAGGTATCGCGTGCCTCAAGGCAAGGTCTCCACATGTGTTATCATTATTCACTGTTTGGGCTCGTATACGAGAGTTATTTCAAACCTTCTCAGACCATAAGTCAGACAAAGTATATTGATTGAATTATCAAATGTTGACTTTCTGATAAAAGGTCGTGCACCAGACCTCAAGACCCGATAACGAAACTTTTGAGTGATCTTTCTCTCCGGATTATAGACCTCGACATCGTCAATCTAGACTCCGTCGTAATTCCGTCATTGATTCGATAATAAAACTTCCCTTTTGATTATTTCGTAGTCCTTGTTTGACACCTAGGGGTAGCCATGACTCAAGTGTGTCGTTCTTACAGAGTCTCCACAGAAATCGTGTCAGACAGGGTTGTCTACTCCCTTCTTGACTGAGCAGTGAGGTTTCAAAGGGTTCATTGGATCTGTCTTGAGAAGACTCAAAAGACCCTTGTTAGAATATCATAAGCTAAGCGGAAGTACTGTACAAAGCGGAATAAGTGTCCATGCCGAATAGGACTTGGGGGACTACGTAGGCGGTGTTGACTCTTGAGCACGCAGGAGCCGTACCGGAGTCGTCCGCATCTTTTCTGAGCGTTGTGTGGATGGCACCAGATATCCACTGAGGCTGGAAACCAAATTTATCCGTGATCGTTGATCTTGATTCTGGTGTTTTGTGGATGTTGTCGGGGCGTCCGCACCAATGACCTGGACGATAGCTTGAGTCTCGATGCTATGTATCTCAATGGTGCCGTTCGGGAGAAGTGTTGTTACATATGGATAATCTAGGCCTGAAGTTGGCCGGCCTCGAAATCAGGCTTGGATGGGAATAGTTATAGGTTGGATTACGCACATACAGCCTCTGGATGCCTGGGCCACTCCAGCGTGCCCCGCACAGGGTCACCCTCCGCAGTGATAAAGAGCCCAATGGTGCTAGATCCCGTCCAAGACAGTATGAGAAACTCGTTCTCACCGACAACTGTGATCAAAGGTTTGATAGGGACGTTTGAGTTAGACGCTTGCGAGATGGGAATGATGGGGAATAGTGAAGCGGCTTCAAGGTCCACCATGTTGTAGACTTCTTTGTCAGCGATACAAAGAGAATGACCTAGGCGGCGAGCAAGGGTGGCGCCTTGTGGCAGAGGAATTTCCTGACTAATGATGTAAGGATTCTCCTGTGGGCAGACCAGGGGATATATACCTTGAGGAAGTTCATCCTCTCACGCATCACATACATCGCTATTCCTGTCCTTTTAATGATGCAAAAATTGACGGGCTCCAGAGCCGTCGGAGCGGTATTTATTGAAAGGGGAGGACGTTGTAGATCGCGATGATCGACGGCGAAGGTAACAACATGCCGAATGGGCTTGATTATGTTGAAAGACACAGGGTCTAGAGAAGGGAGGGTGTAGAAGTGAAGGATGCGGTCTAGAATCAAGAACAAAATCAATGAATCACTCTGAATGGAAGGGAAAGGTGATGTACTGAGGTACCAGAAAGTATGAACGCCCGTCCGAGGCATGGGACTAAAACTATTTCGTCAACAGGTTTTTCATTCGGTACAGTCTGACGCGATAAAATGCTGTACGATTCGAGCTAAAGCATACATGTCAGCGAGAGTTGTATAGGTATTCATACGGAAGACTGACTTTGTTAGGATCGTCGGCTTGTAGGGCGAAGCGAATGAGTTCTCCATTGGAGCATCCGACGAATATTTCAGAGCCTACTTTCCATGAAGATCATTCCTTGGTGCGATCCCAAGTGCAAAACATACCAAACGCCTGCGCGCAACAGATTTGGGCATCTCCTGCAAGGCATGAGAAACGTATGTGGAACGATAGAGAAATCGGAATACCGTAAGCATCCCCGGCAGTCGAAAGTAAGTGCTGGAGTTGATATGGTGGTACATCAACCGGATTCGTGGGAGCGTAAGTCATTGGCGCAGTCGTAGACTGTGCACACCGCGGCTGAGTTTGTCGTCGATGACGGCGAAGACGCGTTGATTTGTCAGCCAGCCGAGAGCGCCCTTGTGACAAGCCGAAACGGCTTGTCTCTGGTTCGAAGCCAAGATTTCATGTCGATGAACGCTCACTTCCACACACTTGTTCAACGGCGCGATATCTGTCCAATTATCGATTGAATCCACATATGACAGCTAGCAGAAGGCAATCCCTGTCGCTGAGCAGTAGTTGGGTTGCTCCTACCAGTGTTATCAGTCCCCCAGCCACGGATTCTGAGGAATGGACTAAAACTTGGCAGGGCGTGTTGGCTCGAGGTAAGATATGTGCCTTCGGATGAGAAAATCCAATTCAACGTTGTAAGATATCATCGACCACCGGATTGTTTTTGTTGAAGCAGACACAACAGTCGAGGAGGCCTGTGAAGCAAGTTTCAGGAAGTTTCTTGAACCGTTTTTGTTGCTAAATGTTGCTTGCTAGACACTGCTATCTGAAGATGCTCATTGTCTTGCGGTGAAATCATCAGATATTAACGGATCGCGCTGTATTGGTCTTTTCGATGTATGTAAGACTACAGCAAATGACGTCAATTCGGGCGCTTAACGTTTAACCTCCATCTCCAAGTTCTCCGATGTGAATGCCTTCTTGACGCTCGCTGCAACTAGTCATACTTTGCATTCAGAGGATCTGCTTGACAAACCTCGCTCAAGTGAAATTGTGGCAGCTGCTCGAGCAGGTCGCGTTCCAGTCCGCTTGGTCAGTAGTGAGTCAATAAGCGTCTATACCAGTATCCTTTCTTGACCTTTCTCAACAAGATTACTCCGACAAGAATCCATTAGAGATTCTATCCAACGATGCCACAATCATTTCTCTGCTGCGGTTATTTTCTCGAGGTGTCCATCGGGGTATGTTTCTCAACGCGTTTTGATACAAGGTCGAAATAACTTTACTTACTTCTACATCAGCTTTAATCCGCTCTGCGTCTTCTGCTGACTTTGATGGTTACGTCTCCGACCGCGGCCTTCTTGCCTGGTTTGCCTCGTATGCTGCTAAAACACCGTCACTTCAGAACTATCTAGCCAATCCACTTCATTCCCTGTCGCTCCCATCACTAAATATATTTACCGCGGTAGTTGGAACAACCTCAGGCTCTGCAGTCCTAGATGCGATGAGATTGATGAGTGAAGAGGGTGTCAGCAGTGTGGCAGTTATTGATGATGAGACCGGTGTTCTCTTGAGCGCTGTTAGCGTTACCGATATTGGCAAGGTGATTATTACCTTTTTCAATGACCATGTACTCATCCATGCTAGATTGTGGTTCCTTCTCAAAGCAAACATGTCTTATCAACACCACTGCATCAATTTATCTCTTTTATCAAGGTAAGAGACTTCTTTGTAATTTTGAACGTGGTGTGCCAAAAGCATCCTAGGAAGCTGACGGTTCAACTGATGGCGTTGACAAGTACCCTGGTATAGTATTTTGCAAAGGATGTAAATGCTCATTTCCTGACCTCATGCGTGTAGTGTATTCCGTTTCTTCGTCCAGCCCTCTTGGATACACCATGGAGAAGCTCCTCGCTAGTGGGTGTAATACCATTCCTCCATCTTTTCTTACTAACGCTCTTCTAGCCAACGCTCATCGCCTATTTGTGACCACAGAGTCACGGCCCTCATCACCGATCCAAACATCGACAGCATACGGCAGTCTCTCTGGCATTGTATCCATCGTAGACAGTATGTTTGATTCTCGACAACCGTGAATCCTTTTTAACCTGACCCTTCTGATTCCTTGTACCAAGTCCTCTCATTATTCGCGCGACTGGCGAACATTTCAGACGTTGACCCGACAATGATGCAACGTCATCGGCGCGCCTCCTCTGCTTCTTCTCACTCCTCATCATCTGACCGTGATCTCTTTCTGAGATCGTTGTCAAGATCGAGCAGTAGGACGAGCATCCAGCGAAACTCAAGCTTCGTCATGCCACCTGTGATTGGCGGAAGGAAACATTCGTTTAGGAGCTCGATATCCAGTCTCGAATCTCTTCAAAAATCTTGATCTTGATTCACGCTTTGGACGGGGTGAGGATGGTGATGATGATATAGTATGTACTAGTATGTATGTTATGTTTTTTATCAGAATCACTTTTGCTCCCACTTTTACCCGGGTTTAGTTCTCGTGATTATATATCTCGATATTCGCAATGCTATTATTACGATACAGACTATAAGTAGCTAGCTAGCGATGTCTTCCAAAGTACTAAAGTACATAAGTGATCGCAACTGTTTTCGAACTGTTTTTATCGGCCGATAGCGCTTATCCGAGATTTCCCCAGACGTTGACTCCGATTTACTTATCTTTCTCTTGTACCAACGACGCTGTACACTGGCAGCTCTCTTTCCCACTTCTTCTGTCCGTGATTCCTTGATAAGATGAGCGCGACGAGTACGATCACTACGAATATACCCGTAGGGGGCTCCGTACCTCCTTACACCCCGCACGCGATCTCCGTTTCTCTCCCCACCTGGCGGGATAATGTTGCATACGAAGAGGGCCAAAAGAGGGTTGTAGATTCCATGGTTACTGGATATCCCAGATTTTTCATTCATCTGAGCATTCAGAAGGTGCGGGTTAGGTTTCCTTGTCACTGTCAGTTTCTCATCTTGTATCAGCTCGCACGGATATTCGAGCATAAATATGGTCGGAATGGGGAACGCTGCATGCTATTCTCTACAAAGAGGGTCGCGGAACAATGCCGGTCGTTCATGCAAAAGTATTCCGCCAATTCACGGCTCATGAGCCTTCTCATATGTCCGGAAGACAAGGCTAACGGACAAATAATCGAGCGTGATGTTAGGACTCAACCCGATTGTTCTTCAACTGCCTCAGTCGATGTTCATATTGTCTTGTTCTCATCGGATTCATTCCCTGTCGCCAAACAGTTCTGGCAACACACCGGCATGGGCATGTCGAGCCGTCTCGCCGAACACTGCTTATCCATGCTTCCAGATGAAGTGACACAAGCCAAAACCTCATCTTCACCGCCCATGGCTCCTCGTCATCTCGGGAAAGCATTTAACAGGCATTACTCTGTCAAGCAACAGAGCAGGCCGACGTCTCCACCTCTACCACAACACAGCTTCAGGGAAGAAACTCTGGAGGCGGACCATAGCGTTTATCTGGAGGAACGCTATGGCCGCAATCTACCGCTTGCTTTTGCACCATCAGCAAAGCGGGCGCTTCGGCGAAGGGTCGCTGGTGTATTGATCCACGACACTACTCACGAGTGTCAGGGGGAGCCCGTCGCTGGGGAAAAGAACCTTGTGGTTGGGCCTAGTTCTCGTGGGGTTCCGGACGTGTCAGAAAATGATGTATACCTCTACCCCACTGGTATGGCTGCTATTTGGAATGCCCATCATATCGCGTTGGCGACCCGTCCCGTGGCGAAGAGTGTTTGCTTCGGGTATGTCATTCTGGCACCATCTTGTGAAAATCACTTAGCTTCATGATGCCTAGGTTCCCTTACACTGATACCTTGAAAATCCTCCAGAAGTGGGGGCCTGGATGTCACTTCTTTGGAGGAGGCGTAGATTCGGAGATTGACGAGCTCGAGGCTCTCCTTGAGCGCGAGGCTGCCCAGAACTCTAACACTTCGCCCATCTTGGCGCTCTTCGTTGAGTTTCCGTCCAATCCTCTTCTCCGTTCTGCCAACCTTCCTCGCCTTCGTGCACTCGCGGACAAGTATGACTTCCTCATTGTCATCGATGATACACTTGGGAATTTTGTGAATGTCGAGGTTTTACCTTACGCCGACATCGTCGTGAGTAGTCTCTCGAAGGTGTTTAGCGGTGTTGCCAACGTGATGGGTGGCAGGTGAGTTTTTTTTCGCGAGCGCTTGGACCAAACAGTTAATCATGTTCAGCCTGGTGCTTAACCCAAAATACAAGCATTACGCTGCTCTCAGGGCGTACATGAATGCGAACTTTGAAGATCTATACTATGACGAAGACGCGATCTACATGGAACGCAACTCACGCGACTTCCAACGGCGCATTGGCGTTATCGATGCTAATACCACCGCCGTCTGCGAATTTCTGCGCTCACACTCCGTGGCTGGCGGAGCCCCATCTGCCGTCATCAAGGAGGTCTTCTATCCCAAGTACATCACCCCTGAGAACTATGAAATCTGTCGTATCAAGACGCCTGCAACAGAAGACGGGTATGGAGGGCTCTTCTCCCTTACGTTCACATCAACCGCTGTGTCTGAGGCGTTCTTCGATGCGCTCGAGTGCTACAAGGGGCCGAGTCTTGGCACGAATTTCACGCTAGCATGCCCTTTCACCATACTAGCGCATTTTGCAGAGCTAGATTGGGCGGCCCGATATGGGGTCGAAGAGGGCCTGGTGAGGATCAGCGTGGGTATGGAGGACACTCAGTTGTTGTTGCGCTGGTTTGATGTTGCATTGAGGGCTGCGGAAGCAGCTGGGAGTGGAAAAAATTCTGCTTCTGAATAGGACCATACCGTTGATGACTTTTTAGATTCTTTCAACAAGGAATTTTAGGGCTAACATTCATATATATACTACATTTGTATCCAACTACAATCAAACCATTACTGTATTGATAATGCATCTCATGATCAATTTGAAAAATCGTTGTCAAGTGTGGCGCATAGTACTTGCCATGCATACCTAACTGATTTCGACTGAATGGCAGCAAAGAGATCAATGCCGGGACATTCGGACGCTTTTGAGCTGATAACTGTCAGGGCGTGAACATGAAAGCTTCGAAAAGCAGCACAGAAACTTTTTCTGAAGCGCTCTTCGTCAATTACTATCAAACGTAGGTTCAAGCTTGGACTTCGTAAATGGTTGCAAGTAGTTGAACTCAAGGACGTCCGTAAATCCGATGCGATCGTGGAACAGCTATGCCATTCCTATAGGATAAATCGTAATAATACACTACTAGTACAGACAACCAGCCGAACGAGAGAAAGAATAATGATAGATAGTGCCGTCTAAATCTCTTGAGACTTTCCGAGCTTAGTTTTTGAGGGCAGTAGTTCAGGGTTAATGTGGGGGACTGCAAAGAACAATCAAATATCGTTTTCTCACGAAATCGGGGATAACTTACCAACGCCACCCTGGGAAATGACCACATCACCGAGGAGCTTTCCAAGTTCCTCATCCTTGCGAATAGCGAGTTGAAGATGACGAGGGACGATACGTTGTTTCTTGTTGTCCCGAGCTGCGTTTCCTGCGAGTTCGAGAATCTCGGCAGCAAGGTATTCGAGAACGGCAGCAAGATACACTAAATAACCGTGAGTACAGGTAAAACCAAAGAATAATTTGATTACTGACCAGGTGCGCCAGCTCCCACTCGTTGAGCGTAATTACCATTCTTCAAAAGGCGGTGGACACGACCGACGGGGAATTGGAGACCAGCTTTTGCTGAGCGAGATTGCGACTTGGCAACGCCACCGGTACCGGAGGCCTTGCCTCCACGAGCCTTTCCGCTAACTTTTCCAGACATGGTGATTTTTAGTGGTGAGAGTGTGTTGTGATGGTTTTTGGGAGCGTTGAGGATAACGGAGGGACAATTGATTCCACACTCGCGGTATTTATAACTTCGGCAAACATTTTCGACAAGTTGATCGCAATCAACAAAGTCGCGTTAGACGCGTCGCGACCAAACATATGCAAAGTCACGTGTCCATATATATAAGCTCACTCTCGATTCATCAAGACTCCTTCAAGTCTTCCTTGTCCACTGTCATCGATAACTCTTCACCCTCTCAAATTACCTATCACTAATGGCACCCAAACCCGCATCTACTGCTGGCAAAGCCCCGGCTTCCACTGCCTCGAAGGCCCCCGCCAAAGCCGCCGAAGGGGCGAAGGCTGCCAAGAAGACATCCAAGGCTGCAGCGCCTGCAGACGGCGAAAAGAAGAAGCGCAAGAAGGTCAGAAAGGAGACTTACTCTTCTTACATCTACAAGGGTAAGTCGAAATTTGTTAAATCGAATTGAACATACTCTAAAGCATCGCTGCAGTGTTGAAACAGGTTCATCCTGATACCGGCATCTCCAACAAGGCAATGGCTATCTTGAACAGCTTTGTCAATGATATCTTTGAGCGCATTGCAACAGAGGCATCTAGTATGTTGGCTTCCGTCCTTATTGCTTTGAAATTGACCGACTTGTTTGCCTACAGAACTCGCATCTTACTCTAAAAAGTCGACAATCTCATCACGCGAAATTCAAACATCAGTACGACTCATCCTTCCCGGTGAACTAGCCAAGCATGCTATCTCAGAAGGAACAAAGTCAGTGACGAAGTACTCGTCGGCGGGTGCTAAATAAATGTCATTTATTGGTGAGTTGTTGCATCTTCCATCATGAGTAGTGATTAATTCTCGTTCAATAACTCAGGATCGGGAGAGCTCTATCTTATTCTTTTCCTCCTTGTACATCAGTGTATTTTTTCTAATTTATCTGTATTGGTGCTCATTATCCTGCGCTATTCGATTCGACGCCACGATCGGAGACCTCACATGCAATCCATAAGATAATGATACAGTCTCAGAATGAAGTCAAACTCCTATGATGTCATTTAGGAGAGACTACAAAGCATTTTCTTGTCCTGTCTCAACTGCGACTCGTGTTCTCCCAAAGCCTCGAGTAACAACCATGGCACCATCTGATGTCAAACCCAGAGTCGCTATCATCGTCTATACTATGTTTGGGCATATTGCGCAGCGTATGCTGTACCCCTGTCTGCGAATTTGAAGTACTAACGCAATCTCAAGTTGCTGAGGCCATCAAAACTGGCTTAGAAGAGGCCGGTGGCAATGCGACCATCTTCCAGTAAGTAGGTTTAACTTAACAATTTCACGATTATATGAGTTCGATGCTTCTTAGAGTTCCGGAGACACTCTCCTCGGATATTCTGACGAAGATGCATGCACCTGCCAAGCCAGACTATCCCATCATCACCCTCGAAGAAATTGTCAAATACGACGCCTTCCTTTTCGGAACGCCCACTCGTTATGGCACGATGCCCGCCCAGTGGAAAGTACGTGTTTCGATCTTGATTCTCGGACGTCCAAATTAACAGACTTCCAGACATTCTGGGATTCTACCGGAAAATTGTGGAAGGAGGGTGCGTTGTATGGCAAGTATGCTTCCATCTTCAGCTCCACCGCCGGCCCTGGTGGAGGTCAAGAAGTCACTGCGCTTAATAGCATGTCCACCTTGGTGCATCATGGCATGATTTATGTTCCGTTGGGCTACGCCCACTCATTCACAGAGCTCTCTGGAGTCGAAGAGGTCCATGGTGGTGCGTTGAAAGACAGTAATGGTATTGTCTTGTCGCACTGAAACCTGGCAGGATCACCTTGGGGCGCTGGAACTTTTGCCGGGAGTAATAACTCTCGCCAGCCCACCGAACTTGAGCTTAAGATTGCCAAGATTCACGGCGCGACGTTTTGGCGTAATGTTTCTCGTGTTCAATTCTGAGGCGTTCAATTCTGAGGCACAGGGAGGTCGCAGTGGACTGTACATTATGCACCTCTAATATGTAGTCTGTATTTTTAGCGTTTGACTTTGATACATTATTGACATATGTACGTACGTATCATTAAAGGTCGTGACGTCATATTTGTTCTCCAATCCATTGCCTTCGCCATGCGCCAGGGTTGCATGGAAGTATACACGCAAAGTGAGGCCCTGCTTCGGTTTATATTCAGGAATCACCTCAGACCCTCACAACTCGCAAGTCCCATTCAAGCTTGGAAGATCTAGGTACATACATATATTGACTTGGTTACTGTCAACGGTCACTGGAAGAAGTTCGTCCCCTAATAAAGATTGTACGCCAGATATTAGGAATCAATTTTTTGAGTGATTTTCGTGAACCTTTTGGCCCTCTATCCGTCTTGCCCACACCTTTTTCCTTCTGACACGATTAACGCTTTAGACAGTGGCGTGGCCATGCCACATGCCAAATATTTTCCAACTTCACCGTGCGCCTCTAGGTAGAAAGATATGGCAATCAACTGGACGAGTTCATATAGCTAGCCTGGAAACACCCACATACTAGACAAAAAGATAGGTCTTGTGTGGCGCATGGGTGGCCTGGTATAAGGATGCGCCTGTGTCCAGTGACATACTTCCACCTCATTACGCAAGGATAAAAAGATGACTGAAATGGTGTCTATGCATTCCGAATTCTCTAGACAATAAAAAAGCAAGAGAGTGGGCTCTTACTGTAATGGAACAGCTTGATCCATCCCATGTCATAAGACTTGTAAGAACGACAGAAACGATCGTAGTTCACAATCTTGACTCGAAGTGTCACCTGTTAACTTGAAGTTGCGGGCCAGGTATTCCAATCGAAGCACGCAGCCA
Organism: Termitomyces titanicus; assembly: GCA_017657335.1. Classification (NCBI taxonomy): domain Eukaryota; kingdom Fungi; phylum Basidiomycota; class Agaricomycetes; order Agaricales; family Lyophyllaceae; genus Termitomyces; species Termitomyces titanicus. The sequence continues at coordinate 22,299 of JAGGAX010000050.1, read as the reverse complement.
ACTACAGACGTTATACATCGTGTTGAAAGGCCAAAGATATACGTACATAGCTTCGTAACAATACAATACACAAAATCAGCTCGTCTCAGGCTTTCGTACCGTAATATCAGAGTAAAGGTATACATAGTCAATCCCAAGAATCACTTGGAATCAGCAAAAACAGATAATCCAAACTCGCCAGTCATTTTGGGCGCATATGTGCCTGTTGACCACGGCACAATCGCTGGAAAGCCTTTCCCGTCCCCAACCTTCCCATCTAATTGCGGAATGATACGTTCCGCGTAAACGGTCCCTTTCAACATAGGAAGGGTGGTCGCCCACCGTGTCGTTCCGACCTCTTCTGGATTTTTGCCTGCAGGAAGGGGTGGTTGTACGATTTTGAAGTAATTTCTTAGGATGCGCGTGTTTAGTGGGATTGGAATGCTGGACAGAACAGAGACTGGTTTGGTTTTGACATGGAAGAAGGGTTCGGTTGCTCCAAGGTGTGAAACCTTGATTATGGTTTCCCTGCCTGACGTAGTGATGCTGAAGTCGGCGACAAATTCTGAGATATCAAAGGTGTAAGTTGTGCTTGGTGATACATGGCATGGACGTACTGGGTATGTTCCAATTCCTACGACCTGAAATGATAAAATGAGCGGACGGAACGAATTTTACAGATTCGTAGACGACACACCGTTCTCAGTTGATGCCCTGGAGGAGACAAAGATACGGGTAATGCGGTAGCCAGCAGTGCCATCCTTGTACTTCCATCTCCCAGGTATGTATATAAGTTCGTCATCTGTGTGGATCGTCAGAGACGTCACGTCCGGTTGAACCAATAAATTAAATTGTATACATGGTCCTGTCAGCAACCCTGTTAGACGATACTGAGATGAATGCTGTCAATAAACAAGACATGCCGACAGGAGTCTCAGTGTATGACACAATCTGGAACAGGCTCAGTCACTCCTCCTCCTCCGTATAGAACGATGCAAGAAGTTTACCATCACCAAACCTGGGGTGCCCGTGAATTCTCCTGAGGCACTAAGGACCTCAGCTTCATTGGGATCCGCAAAACCCGCTGGGAAACTTGAAGCCGAGGACAATCCTGAGACTAAAAAGGTCCATGAGCGACACTTCAAGTCCCAGGGCCTGTCAGTGAGAATAATCAGTTTTGGACACTGCGGCGCGATTGAAGTCAGTGGAAATGGACTCGTACGGCGGAGCTGCTACAACATCAGACATGGTAGTGAAGAATGGATCGGTGAGAACCCCGAAAGCGAACGAGAATCCACAACATGATGGTCATCACAAGCGTACATGCATGGCCTAGTGTAAGACAACAAGTGACATGTGGGTCGTTGATCGATGATCCATGCATACCATGCATCAAAAGTGACATACATAATTCATGGAATTTACCGGTAATATTCCGGAAGATGGCCGAAGTGCATTCTGCATAGACTCTCAGTAATTCGATTCCCTACAAGTCGACATTTGTAGATTCAATAACGCAAATTCTTAATTTGAAGTTTAAAGTTAGATACTAAACGTGCACCGACTTGATCTAGGTCACATACTAAATTTGCTTCCACATACTTGGGGTGTTTGTCTTGTTACATATGTATTATGTACTAGTACAAGATTTTTTGATTGATGCATTCATCTTTGAGACAGATACATCATTTGACATCAAACGAGCTTGAAGAGGTCCCCGAGCACTCCCATGGCAGTAACAGCCGCCCCAGCCCCAGCACCTTGCACAATCAAAGGTCGAGCACCGTATCTCTCTGTGTGGAACATGATAATGTTATCGGAACCTCCAAGAGATGTTGCGAATGGGTGGCTTGTTGAGTACCTGGAAATCCATTGAACTTCGGTATTTCGTCGGTGTTCCATCAAATGACTCACTTCTCAAGCCCGGCTTTGACAACACCACCTGCAACGTCGACAACACCAACAAAGCGCAATACCTTGCCTTCTGCGCTGGCGTCAGTGCGGAGCTTGGCAAAGTGCGCGTCAAAATCGGGGAGGCGAGAGACGAACTCGTCGCCCGAGGGGATACCCTCAAGGGGTTTGGGGATTAAAGACTCTGTCTGTACAGAGGCAAAGGATTGGAGCGCCGGCAGGGTCGTAGGACTGTATGAGCCAGATGTGATAGTGCGTGTGAGGATGGTCAGCTTGCGCGCGACGTCGAAGCCGTTCAAGTCGTCTGCGGGGTGAGGTTCCTACGCGGTGAAGAGGAATTAAGGACGAGGAATAAGACGAATGACTGCGACCATACTGTGTATCCCTTCTCGCGGGCAACAGAGACGACTGAGGAGAATGCAGGGCCATCAGCCGCGCCGGTGGAGAAATTATTGAAGATGTAGCTCATCGTGCCAGAGAACACGCCCTCTACTTTGACAACCTGAACGACGCGTTTCGTCAAACCCTCTGTGAAGTCAGGACACGAAGATCACTCACCTTGTCGCCAGTAGCCACGAGCTCCTTCAATGTCGAAATAACAGGCAGTCCCGCACCCACCGTAGATTCATTGAGGAAGCGCGCACCGCTCGCCTTGCTCGCGCTCAGTATTTTTTCATACAGATCAAGCTCGCCAGAGTACGCCTTTTTGTTGGGCGTGACGACACTGATTCCATTTTCCAGCCAACCGGGGTATAACTTCGCGATGTCATCAGATGAAGTGTTATCCACGATCGCAACCTTCTGGCCTGGTGCAACAAGGGTCGCGAGCTGTTCCGTCAACAGTTGGAAATCCGGTTTCTGGGTGGATGCAGCAAGCTTTTCCTTCCAGCTCGAGCCGGGCTGGATAGGATTCTCGGCGTCAAATATTGTGCGCGAAGACGATGAGAGAGAGATCAGTCGGAAGGGGCTGGTCTGTTGGGGGATCGCGAGGAGCTGGTCGACGAGCTCAGAGCCGACGAGGCCAACGCCAACGACGGCAACGTAGATTTTGGGAGTGGTAGCGATCGACATGGATGATCTGAAGAGAAGGGGTGATCGGCCGAGAGTCTGGTAACGGAGGAATGGCCGTCGGATGTAGATGGATACTACAGAATGTCGAGATATCGATATCGATAGCATGGAAGATCGCTCTTTTATATCTACTTTCACATGTCCACGAAAACTTGCTGAAAGTGGTGCAGTGAGTACGCGTTAATGCGCGTTATACACCGAAGAGGTCCAACGTTCCGAACATGACCGATATTGATGAAGACCCGAGGTCACTCTTGAGTTCCACCTCTCATCACTACATAGTGCTCTTCTTCCATTTGCTCCTCAGGTTCTTAACCTTCAAGTTTGACCACGTCACTCCATTACTACGTGTCACTGTTATGACAACCACTGGATGTGGTGGCATCTCACCTTGGCTTTTCATCGTCCTTCGAAAGATAGATGGCCTGGAATCGTAAACACGTTTGAACTTCAAGGTAAAGTTCACTGCGTCTTTGAAGCGTCTCGACATCGCTGAAGGTAAAGTAACATCGTTGGGAAGATGCCGTCAATAGGTGAAGGCATTGGGCCGTTGTAGTCAATAGCCTTACCCTAGTGGCCTAGTGTCACTGGTTGGGGGACGAGGCGGTGGACAACTCTGATCTTTCCTGAGACTCACAATAGTCAGCGGGAGATATGCTTCTCGAGCTATCTTGATAATTCACGCGACATGCTTCTGCTTCGACTCTGTAACTTCGCTCGGTTTTCTGTCATTGCTGGTACCTTCCTGGACATGTTGTCAGCTACAGGTTGCTTATGATTCTGGCGAAGGAAATATGTCTTGTTTTATTTTTCAATCCATCAGAAGACTGAGGTGTTGCTCAATTCGAGGTTTTACATCAATATACTATCTTCGACGAAGAGAAAGCCTTCTGAGTGAAAAAAGACTAATTACAATTAGAATGAGCATGTGTACAATGGGGTATAGTGAGTATCAATGAGGTATAGTAATGACCCAACGAGCCTCTCGAACTTCAGGGGAAACTCAAAATGAAATCCTTCATCCTTGTCTCCCAGCTGCACTTCTGCAAGCCGCGTAAAGTGCCCGTGCCCGTGCCGCCACATATTTTCTCCAGCCGGGGAGAGATCTGACGCATCATCGCGCGGAACTTATCTTTCGCTGCTTCCTCTTGTCTTCGTATTCTGGGTAACATCGTCCCTCCCATTGTGGAGGTCAGATCCCTACGGTGACCAGCTGTGCCGCCTCCAGTTTGAACAGCTTTTACGAAGTTCATCTCGCACTCTGCATACGCCTTGTTACCGGGGGTCGCGAGAGCTTGTAAATGGGATCGGGTCTCGTTGTACACAATGTACCGCAGCTTCGGGTAGAAATGGACAAGTGAGCCTGGTGTACCACAGACGACGGGGCAATCTGGGTTTGGGCATCCAGGTGGATTGACGTATGGACCGTTGGGGTTGTGAGGATCCTGTCGCTGACACTTTCCATGGAAATATGAAGGGAAAATGGCGTGTTCAAGACGAGAATATGCCTGTTCGTTGTAAGTTGATAGGATGGGATTCATAAAGAATTTGGGCGGGGAGGAGTGTCGATGGTCGGGATGTGTATCTGCCATCATTTCGTTATTCTAAGCGTTTTTAGACGTGAAAAGAGAAGAAAATGCAGTAGGCGCTCACTATTTCGTACAACAGCGCCTTTATGGGTTGTGTGTAGTTTGTGAGAAACGCCTTTGTGATCGCCACGATGCATTCCCCTTCGCAAGCTCTGACGACGGCAGCCGAGGCAAAGAGGATGAGAGATACTATCGAGACAGGACGCATGCTAAACAAATAAATGTAGATCGCGTTATGTGTGGATTCTCGCACAGCGAGTCAAGAAGTGGCGTAGACGAGTGCTCCTAAGACGCGATCTGCGGGTACGCGTCTCTCACTTCCTCTTTGCGGCCGCATCACGTGGCGTGGCGGCATCAGAAAGTTCATAATATCATATGCCCTGCTCAAGCAATACATGACACAAGGAAAAAGTGGAGGAGTCAAGAGTCTTCCTTCTACATACTTCATTCTTATGCGATTGGGAGCCTGACAAAAGCTCTCCCCCATTTATTATGATCCATCCGAGCTTTTGAGGGACACCAATACACGCCCGCCTAGGCATCGAGCTTGTGGCACTGGACGACGTTTGAAGACGATCTCCCGAGTATTGGTCAACAATATATAATTAATTTTCCAATCCCTATGGTGCTTTCTTGTTCGAGGGATAAAGGAACACAGATGTTATCCATTTTTTGATTCGAGGTTGAACATCCTCCTTTGCCGCGAGGTTCACCATCTGTCAACACGAAACATAGCCTCAATTTTCCATTTAAATCTCAGTCCATCCTGCCAGTCATGTCAGCACAACACGAGTTTACAAACCCACTTATGAACCATGGTGACGACGTCGTATTGCCTAGATCCAGAACACGAGATGAATCGTCAGAGCGAGAATGTCAAAGAATTGTTACATTGACTGTATCAGATAACAGAGAAAGAGGGCACGCAGTCGATCATCAAGCCGTCACATAACCAGATCTGGCATCAGGTTCGTGTCGACTCACGAAACTGGCTTTCTATAGGTATGTCGTCCACATCTAGAACGTCTCTGAAAAGTCATTTATATTGAGAATAACAATGGTGATTATCGTAACAATCCGCGCATAAAAGGGCCAAAGTACCAGCTGTCGGAGCCCAGATGTATCTATTCAGGAAATTCTGAAGGAAAGACCGTGCGAATCACTGCGTCCACGATCGCAATATCGAATACCTCCTTTTCACTGGCTTTTCCAAACTTGAAAAGGCCACTACCAGAGGCAGAGGAACTGATCTGACCTCCATTCGAGGCAGGTTGGCTGAGATTGATATTAAACAGTCCAGAATCAGAGGTTGAGCCTGTCTGACCTCCACTGGGGGCGGATGTACCATTGGAAATGGATAGCGTATCAGATGAGATACCAAAAGGGGGAAACGTCTGGGCTGCACTTGAGGCAGACTGACCAGTGGTAGTACTGGTAGTACTAACTCCACCAAAAACACCAAAGCCGGCCCGGGGCTGGGTACTGGAAACAGACTGACCAGCAGCAGTAGTGAGATCACTCTGTGTACTAGGCCTGGTAGTGCCAGAGGAACTTGTCGGGGAAGCCAAGAGGCTGGAAGTGCTGGAGTGGGAACATTTGGGTTTGGCTTTCAATTGGCTACAGTACCTGCGGAGTAGCTCTCGAGCCTCCGTCAGTAGGATAGAAGTTTCGAGGTCGATAACTCTCGCTTCCTCAATCGAAAGAGGTTGTCGACGTTTACATAATTCTCTGAGAGCCGAGATTCTCCAGGCCGCATGGTCGTATTTTCTACCCAGACACAACTTCTCAATAGGTTGCAAACCACCCAACCAATCAATAACCGTGATCGCTTTGGCTTCGACGTCGTTGAATCCATATCGATGAGCAATGGAAATCAAATCAACCCATTCCTTGATGCGTTCTTTGCTGGGAGGAAGGTTCACTGTGACCCGAGGAGTCGTCGAATCCTTTTTTGTGGGGACAGCGGGAGCCCGTCGCCCACCACTGAGCCACTCATTGGTTCTGTTCGCTCTATATGAACTCTGTTAACACGCCGGCGTTTAGACTTGAAAACTGAACACACGCGTAGTAGAAGTAGTCCAAAAGCGCTTCAAATTCGCAGACCTTTACTTCTGGAAGAGCTATCGGACATTCATCCTTAGTCCCCTCTGGACCCTTGGCTGGGGAAGGCATTGCAAACATCGAATTGAAAATTTCCGATCCTCGACTCAGATAATAACGATGAATCTTGAAGAGCGTGTCTTGGACCTGGCAAGAACTTTGATATAAGTATGAAAGAAAGAAGATGTAGAGTTTTACTCGGAAAATGATAAACCATCCTCGAAATAGTATACCGGATGGCGTGATGGTTCAGTTAGTGGCAGAATGTCTGGCATAGCTAAGTATAAGTGGTTAGGAGAAAGTGGGGCCAAAGAACTTGCAACTAACTTATCCGTTGTTATAAGTGACCAAGGCTCATTGAGGTCGCATCAATTTTTCTCCTGCGTATCCGATGATTGATTTGACATTGACATGCGACGGGTCTACCAACCAACCAACCAATTAACCGACAAATAGCCGTGTACACAGCAGTGAGTGCGCTTCCTCCTACATAGCTCCAAAGGCAAAGGGAAGGCGCGGGAGACTCCTCCCTCTTCAACAAAGGGAAGAACGCGAACATTCACTGATGATTAATATTGATGATTCAGAACGCCATCGGTCACGTCACGTGTAGACTAATCACGTCACACGATGATGACTCATCTCTTTTATGATTCGGCGGTGTCTCATGGCCGTCCAAAGTTGGTCCAAGACTCCAAAGTAGCGTTTGAACGGCAGGTTGTGCATAAGTAATATGGTGGAAAGACTATACTTTAGCATATATATCAAACGCCTATCATCATGAGCTGCCCCGACTGTACCTCGGGCAGTATTCTCCCTGGGGAGAATTTGTTACATGGACTGTATCAGAGAAAGAGGACACGCAGTCAGTCATCAAGCCGTCACGTAACCAGATCTGGCAGCAGGTTCGTGTCGAACGAACTTAGCTTTCTATAGAGCATGTCGTCCACATCTAATCAAAGTCATTTATATTGAGAATAACGATGGTAATCATCGTAACAATCCAAGGACAAAAGGGCCAAAAGTACCAGCTGTCCAGGAAATTCCGAAGGAAAGACCTTGCGAATCACTGTGTCCACCATCGTAATATCGAATACATCCTCTTCATCGGCTTTTCCAACAAGTCCAGTAGCAGAAGTAGAAGAACTGATCTGACCTCCACTCGCAATAAGTTGACTGAGATTGAGATTAAACAGTCCAGAACCAGAGGTGGAGCCTGTCTGACTTCCATTGGGGGCGGATAAAATGGATAGCGTACCGAATGAGGTACCAAAAGGGGGAAACGTCTGGGCTGCACTTGAGGCAGACTGATCAGTGGTAGTATTACTGGAACTACTAACCCCACCAAAACCACCAAAGCCGGGCTGGGTACTGGAACCAGGCTGACCAGCAGCAGCAGTGAGATTACTGGGTGTACCAAAAGGCCTGGTAGCGCCAAACAAACTTGTTGAGGGAGCCAAGAGGCTGGAAGTGCTGGAGTCGGAAGACTTGGGTATGGCTTTCAATTGGCTCTGAAAGTGGTACCTGCGGAGTAGCTCTCGGGCACGCGCCAGTAGGATAGAAGTCTCGAGCTCGATAACTCTCGCTTCCTCAATCGAAAGAGGCTCCTGACGTTTACATAACTCTCTGAGAGCCGAGATTCTCCAGGCCGCATGGTCGTATTTTCTACCCAGACGCAACTTTTCAATAGGTTGCAAACCACCTAACCAATCAATAACCGTGATCGCTTTGGCTTCGACGTTGTTGAATTCATATCAATGAGCAATGGAAAGCAGATCAACCCATTCCTTGATGCGTTCTTTGTAAGGGGGAAATTTCAACCCGGGAGTCGTGGAATCCTTCTTTGTAGGGACAGCGGCAGCCCGTCGCCCACCACCGAGCCACTCATTGGTTCGGTTTGCTCTATATGAACTTTCTTAAAAACGCGCCGGGGCTCAGACCTGAAAATTGAACACATGCATAGTAGAAGTAGTCCAAAAGCGCTTCAAATTCGGAGACCGTTACTTCTGGAAGAGCTATCGGACATTCATCCTTAGTCCCCTCTGGACCCTCGGCTGGGGAAGGCATTGCGAACATTGAATTGAAAATCTCCGATTCTCGAATCAGATAATAACGATGAATCTTGAAGAGCGTGTCTTGGACCTGGCAAGAACTTTAGTATAAGTATGAAAAAAAGAAGTTTGAAGAGTTTTACTCTGAAAATGGTAACACCATCCTCGAAATAGTATATGGGATGGCGCGATGGTTCACTGGGTTCAGTTGGTAGCTGAACGTCTGGCATAGCTAAGCGTTTTCAAGTATAAGCGGTGAGAAGAAAGTGGGCCTGAAGACTTGCAACCAACTTATATCCGTTCTTAAAAGTAACAAATTTAGTACAAATCTAAAGAGCCCCTTGACAATGAGTGGCATTAATTTTCTCGTAAGTATCGGATGAATCGATTTAGCAACATACGACGGTGATACACCAACGAACCAGAAAATAGCGGTGTACACAGCAGTGAGTGTGTTTCTTCCTAAGGAGAAGGGGCTGGAGACTCCTCCCCCTTCAACAAAGAACGCAAATCTGTATCCGGTCTTCGGTGTTGAACGCCATCGGTCACGTCACGTGTAAACTTCACGTCACACGATGGATGCATAGATGACTCATCTCTTTTATCAACCTTGTCGATTCGGCATGACACAGTCATGCCGTCCAAAGTCGCATGCGAACGGCAGGTTGTGTACAATATGGTATATCTCCAGGAAAGATCATTCCTTAGCATCTATATCAAACGTCTATCATTATGAGCTGCCCCGACTGCACTTCGGGCAATATTCTCCCTGGGGAGCCCGCCGGAGTCTTGAGCACTCAAGGCGCATACCTTGCCACTGCAGCCACCCAACCTTCTAAACGGGCCGTTATTGTTCTGACCGATGTCTTTGGTCTGCCTCTGAAAAATTGCAAGATCATCGCAGACCATTTTGCGAAGGAGTTGGATTGTGATGTGTGGGCTGTGGATTATTTTGCAGGTAAGTATTTCAGTTCATTCACTGTTAGCTTTATCTCACACAAGCTGTTTCTGTCTCGATTGTTTTTCCCTCGTAGGACGACCTATTATGCCTTTGACAAAGTTGCAAGCCATTGAACGCGCAGCGGGACATCTATCCGCCTGGGCTTGGATTCGCTTTTTCCTCTTGGATCTACTCCCGAATATTCCAGCTTTCTTCTCTTCTCGTCCATCCGTTGTCGATGTCAGGATTTCCGAGGTAGAAGAACTGTCATGGGGTTGCTCAGAGAATGATCTTGAACGCCGCTAGTTCGTAAAAGCCATTCGTCAGGAAAAGGAATACGAGAAAATTGGAGCTGTGGGGCAAGCTTCAACTATTTTCATATAAACGAGCTGATTCCGACCTTATTGCCAGATACTGCTATGGTGGTTCTGCGGCATCTCGACTTGGCACCACTGACCTCGTCCAAAGCGTCGTAATATTCCACCCTGGACCATTTGCTGTTGAATTTGCAAAAACGATCAAGGCGCCTGCTTTCTGGGGATGTGCAGAAGGTGAGCTGACCCAATATAACTATCATACCTTTCTAAGTTTGTTCTGTGCCAGAGGATCATACTTTGCCTCAGAAACTCGTTGATGAGACCGAGGCGATGTACGCCGCACGCAAAGGAACGAACAAGTTTATCGATTACGCTTTCAAGGTCTATAAAGGTCTGCCCATATCTACTTTTTTCGAGGTGGTCAGTGCTTATCGCGATTATCAGGGACCCTTCACGGCTTTGCTATTCGGCCAGACCTGACAAAAGCGTCAGTCAAAGAAGCATATGAAGCCGCGCTCGTTGACACCGTATCCTGGTTCAACAAGACGTTGGTGTAACCAAGGTCGACTGCCTCCTCATTTTCCTGCTGTAATTTGCATGCATACAATCATATCCTTAATGACATGCGTGTGATCGTTCTCGCGATATCGGCTTGGCAGTAACAAGTGATTCCGGAGTTTTGACGCTAATAATAGCCCCGAAAGAGCATCATCCTTCCTTCCAACTTCCCACTGTATACTTATGTTGTGTTCGGTGTGAACTCTAAGATCTCCTTGTCCTTTCTCTGCCACCATGAGCTGCCCAGATTGTTTGATTGGAGACATTCTCCCTGGCGAACCTACAGGAGCTTTTAGTATCCAAGGCGCCTATCTCGCACCCGCTCCTAGCAATTCGTTGAATTTGGATCGTACTATTCTCCTCCTGACAGATGCATTCGGTCTACCTCTTAAGAACTCCAAAATCCTTGCGGATAAGTTCGCGGTGGAACTACAATGTGATGTCTGGGTTCCAGACTACTTTGAAGGTATTTTTTATTCTCATTCATACAACGATAGTTCTAGGATTCACCCAAATGTCACCAATCCTCACTGTGTAGGGCAGCCACTTGCGGATTTAGACTCGATGGCTCTACTACCAGACCGTGCCGGAGTCAAGATGACTCTTTTCAAATGGTTTAAATTCATCCTTGCGATGATTCCAAAGCTTCCTGCCGCCTATCGCAGTCGGCCGTCCGTGGTCGATGCTAGGCTTTTCAAGGCCAGCCACAATGATTTGAGGAAGTTGGCTGGTAGTAACGCTTATCCTGATACAGTTCATCGAGGCCATTATGGAAGAGAAGAAATATCAGAAGCTTGGCGCTGTGGGGTTTGTTTGCTCACCTTTTTCAAGATTACTCATCATTTATCTTGGATGGATTAGATACTGCTTTGGGGGCACGACGGCCGTTCGTCTCGGCTCGACAGGTCTAGTTCAAAGCGTAGTCATCTGCCATCCAGGACCTTTCTCCATCAAACAGGCCAATGCTATCAAAGTATGAGTCCGATTCAGTCTCCTCCGTGATGCAGAATTTGAGCTTAGACTGTTCGGTTTCAACAAGGTACCTGCCTCTTGGGTATGCGCCGAAGGTTTGAGTCCTTTTCTTTTTTCGATTTCCAATTATGTATCGTCCCAGATGACCTATTCTTCAATCGTGCACATCGCCTGCAAGCAGAGGCTTCCTTTGCAGAACGTCAAGGAACCGACAATTCTGTTGAATATGAGTTCAAAGTTTACGAAGGTCAGGCTACACTGCGGAAACTTTCATACCGAATCGTGATTTTTCATTTCTATAGGGACAGCGCATGGTTTCGCGGCTAGGCCTAATCTGGGTCTCGCCCAAGTTACAGAAGCGCATAAGAATGCCTTTCAGCAGGCTGTTGATTGGTTTGCAAAAACGCTTCCCGTCTGACTGTAGACGAAATGAAATCTATTGATAGTCCCGGTGAGTAACATCGTTATTTACACTGACGAAGTTGATTGAAAGACAGTAATAGCTTTGTTACGAGTCTATTTTTCCAATCAAGTGATTCATTGAAAGAAGCCCACGAGACGAGGAAATTTCATGCGAGATCTGCCATCGGGAGTGATACTTTGCCATTATACTCTTTGTATGAATGACGCATGCTTCGAAGAGATACAATTGTCAGGAGTTACTCCTGCAAATTTAAATAACCACTATTTAACTAAGCACGATGGAGCCAGCCCACTTCTAAACCAGTCATCATTCGCATATTCTCTGGGTATGCACTGTTACTCTCCTTCAGCAGGCCGGCCAGGCGACGACATATATGCATAGGATAACATAGATATTCCGCCTGCGGAAAACCAGGGTATTTCGCCAGAATCCTACAACCACATATATGTTGACTCTTATCTTATTGAGCTTAAAGGTAGAGCATACTCACAATTTGAGATCTGATGTCCGTTCTGAAGGTGTCAGGATTTTGAAAAGGACCTTGGCGGCATGGATGGATGCACTTTTCGGCATAGCATATGGAGAGGGAGTGGCATAAGCAAGCTGAATACTGGGTTTGAACAGCCAGATCTAGATTGCAGTAAAGATGCATTAGTTAATGGGAAACTGGGAGTCAGAAGAACGTACGAGAATGCGAGGAAGTTCCACTTCCTCATCCAAAATGACAAATCTGTATGTTGCGTGGGCTTGAACGAATTCGGTCATATCTTGGACGAGAAATGCGGAAAGCGGTATTCTGAAGGGTCTAAAGCAAGAAGGTTCAGGATGTCGAGCAGAAGAGGAGTTTGTACACGAACTCGATGTTCAAGCTAACTGGACGAATCGCAAACTTGAATAACCTGAAGACGTTCCGCGATTCATTGCCGTTTGGGTGATCCTGATATCGACCCAAGACAGCTCCACATAAACATCGAGCAAGACGCCAGTCTTCTCCAACCTGTAAGAAGAAAAGGATGAATACCAAGTTTCGCATGGCATATTTAAGAATAGGTAGAAATGTAGTCTCAATCGTAGCTCCCATGACGTGTACCTCATAAACACGAGAGTTGTTTGAGCGAGCAAACGAACGTGGCCAGGAAGCCACGCCCATCATTCTAGGACGTTTGGTATCAACCGATGGAGTCGCTGCCTTCTGCTCATTCGCTATCTCAGCAAAGTGTCACGGATACCCAAAACCATCGCGGGCTTCGAGAAACCATAGGCACCAGCATCAAAAAGCTTCAGAAGCAGTAAAGCTGCACGACCGCTGGTAGAGGGCCAGCGCCAGTCTTCTTAGACGTCCGAAAATAAAAGAAGGAAAAGGAAAAGAGATACAATGAGAGGAAAAAGGGAATCCCACCTTTGCTTCTTCCGTAAGATGAAGATTGTGTTGTGTCATAGACGATTCCTCGAACAAGATATAGCTTCCACCAACCAGTGCCTGCTGTGGCTCCGGCCAGAACCCGGTCTTTCCATGTTGCATGACCTGATCATGCAGCTTTTGATCAGAGTGACACATCCATGCATCCACAAGCTCCTGCCAATGCTCCGACGGTAGATCGCGGTATTCGTGTATCTTCGTGGCTTGTACGAGGATAAGCGAGCACGATGCACAAATGAAAGATGACGGCTTCGCGGCCGAGAGTTGTGTGGCATCAAGGAGCGGGGGTGGATCTTCGACAGATGGATCTATAGAGGGACCCGGGCTAACAGTGGTCATCTTGATTTCGTAGTGTGTGCTTTGGACACGCACTTGCTGCATTCCGGGAAGGATGCGGGCGGGAAGGAGTAGAGGAAGGGAGTTGCGAGATCCGCTACGGATTATGAGACGGTCACCACCTTCAGAATGTTTCTCCGGGAAGGGCGGTAGGACCTCGGCTTCGATATCAACCCCTGGGGTAGCACCGGTCACCGCGAAAAACACAAGGACATGTCGAAGGTTTTCATGGTTCTCTGCGACATAATGAACTTCGAACTCGACTGGAGACACACATTCAGACCTGCAACAAGAGATAGAGGAATAAATTTATATACCATTGAAATTTGATAACGCATGATTGACAGCCCGAGATCTTGATCGAGAGTGCGACGAGCCAGAATTACTGCTGTTAGATGATTTTGACGAGGATGAGCGAAGCCAGGATAGTGAAGGTGCCGAAAGACTACGGCGTCTCGAACTCTTCTTAAATTCACGGGATGTCACTTCTGGCACGTCAGAGTCATTATCGACAAGATGTGCGGGGGGTGGTTCCCTGACGAATTCCGGAAGGGTGAGTAGGGCTCTTGGATCGGCTCGGATCGCCGACAAAGGGACTGCCTCGCGGATGAATTCAGGAAGCGTGAGGAGGGCGTGAGGGTCTTTTATTCGTGGTTGCATAACTGCATCTTGGCCGTGCAAACGTCCCGCCGAGGAATGTTCTGCTAGCTGTTCAACGAAAGCTTGTTTCTGAGTGAGGATGAGAAAGATGTCTCTAGTGATAGTGTGGGTCGACATACTTGAGCCAAGTCCCTTTGTCGAGCTTTCTCCAGCCTAGCGGGAAGCCCCCCCTCGAGAACGACACTTTGATCTGTGAGTGTTCGCTCTGATGCTTTTCCTAGAAGATCCAACATCCTTTCAAGATCTCGTACATCATTCTTCTTCTGTTTTTCAGCCCTTGGGGTCTGCATACCTTCCTTCCTGGCCTTTTCCATCTGCGCGAGTTTAGCCGATTTGAGCTCGACGCGCTGGTTATGCAGCTGTGGTGCAACAAGATACAGTCTGTCAATGGCCATAGCCACGCCCTCTAGATCAAGCCTCATCTTCTCGTCCATTTGTCGTGATGACGTTATAGGCGAATGAAGAGTGTGGCGGGATTTCGAGTCAAACGAGGTGCGGAAACCCGCCTCATCGTATTCCGGGAGTACGTCATTTTTATGATACTCGTAATCATCCTCAAGATCGTATTCTGGAGGAAGGCTGATGGTGTCGGGTTGACGCGAGAGGTTTTCTGCGCGTTCTTTGCACATGGTCATGACAAATTCTAGTTCCTCGTCAATCTTGTTCCAAAGGAGGGCAGCCTCAACTGCCAGAACGGGAGGCGCTTTCGGCACTAGGATGTCTGGGTGTGATGAAAGGCGCTCAATCTGGAGATCACTAAGATGGCGCCTCAGAAGGGAAAAAGGGTCTGAAGGACCAGCTACATCACGGGGGCTAGGAAGTGTTGCCTCGGATAGAGATTTTGTCGAGCTCGACTGGATTGTCGACAACCTCTGGAAATGGGACAACAAAGAAACGAGTGAATTTGCAAGCAGCGCATCTTCAGTTTCCAAGGTGGATGATATTGCATTAATCCTCATGTGAAGTTCGTTCAGCAATTCGGCATGATCCTTGGCGCTAGCAATTTGAATCATGCTCTCCGTCCCTTCTCTGTTACGAAGATTGGTGACAAGGGTCTGAAGTGCCGAAGAGGATGATTCGGTAACTGTGTATGACGTGCCTGACGTTTGAGAACCTGAGGGAATGGAGTGTCTGCGGTCCGGAACTATGGGACTCCAACCAGTTGGAACAGAGAGAAGATTATTCAGAGTGATCAGACAGGATTTTTGGACGTGTACGATGGATGGCATAACGTCTTGCTAAGATATCATGAAGTGAGTTATAATTCAGAGACCCAACCATGTCATTACTCACCAGAACACCCCGACTTTCATACTCTCTCGCATTTTCCAATTCCACGACACGAGATGGACCCGGTTGACTATCCACTTGTTGGGGGGAAACATCATTCACTGGTTGCTGTAGTTGAGCAAACTGTTCTCTCGGGAAAGGGCTCGGAATTCCAGAAGTTAAGAGAGGGCTCGATGATGGGCGTGCGAGTTGTTTCGGACGAGTCAGGGTTGCCATTCTTTCTCGTAAAGAGGCATTGAGTTTATGAAGATAAGGACGTATAATATAAGCTTACATCGTGCTCTTCTATATCGCACACACAAGGCGTGATACCTCAACACCCCACGAGCCAAGGGGAAGGATCAATGGAAAGGATGGGCACTGAGTGGGATTGGTGTGTGTATGTATCGCCTCGCGTTGATTGACGCTGATAGCCCTGATTCTCAATCTTCTGTGGGTCACGGGCGTTGACTATTACTGTCTCAATCCTCCGCCGACGCTCCCACGGACGACAACGATGCCTGGGACGGACAGACTGATCAAGGAGTAACCACCGTAGTCGGTCCACATTTCTGAGAAGAAATTGAGAATGACTAGTCCAATCACGTGATCACGAAATATCTCGTTTATATAAATTTTTAAAATTATCAGTATTTCAAATTATTGAATCCCAGAAGTCAGCCTCGGAGCTGTGTCGAATTCGGGATGCCTTTCAGAAGAGAGAGACTAATTTCGTTACTCGTACTCATTGTGGAAGATTTAGATAAGATAGAATCTAAACCTTACAAGTTACAAACAACTTCTTTTAGCTTATTGATGTCGATAAAATGTGGACGACTCTGAATTACGTAATTCTGTATTAAGTCTGTCCGGCTATGCAAACGTGTGACAATGTTGGGAAATTTTCGGTCCTAACCTGGTATACTTGGTGGCGTCGAATAGCAGAGTGAGAATAATTTTGCCCAAAGTCTTTTCCCATTATGTCAGTTTTGTTGACTTAAGCTTCTACTGTGTTGCATCGAATTGCCAATTGATCTACGGCATGAGCTTGGCAAACTTCGAAACGTGGCAATATGTACTCGCAACGTTCTCCCCAAGGATTGCCAGATTTACTGGATCTTCTTCAGTAGAGAAGAATCACTGTCATCAGAGCTTTGTGCCAACTATCTCAGGATGTGGAGACTCAGGTAACCTTTCTGAAACTTTTTCGATGGACGTGGCATCGCAGAACACAGTTTTTTTTTATGACATTGATAGGACCGTCATCCGATAGGGGTACTAACCGGGAGCCCAGGGATCCGAACACATGTCGGACATGCTTTGGCGATGTTTGGCGATGATTAATGGATATACTTGGCCGGACGCGCCTTATTGTACTTAGGACCCGGCAACCGCTACGACTTACCTCACTTGAACGCTTGTTAACGACTTTTAACGATCTGGCTTATATACACGACTTTCACGCATTTCCCGCAAAACCCGGACTAAAAATTCGACAACGTCGTTGTCCCTTAGAACCCGAAAGTTCTAACTGACGTCCCGACGATCAAGCTATCACGAATCACTATGCCAGTGCCCTTCACTACTGAACCTGAGGTGATGCACTTCCCTTCTGCTGGGGATGCGACTCCAAAAAGCCGTCATTCATCTTCTGAGAGTCGGCGGGAGACAATTTTAAACCTGGTGGAGATGCTTTTACAAAATCGCGAATCCGATCGAGGTAAGTGTCCAGCTTTCATAAGTCGCCAGGCCATCGCTTATACGCGCTCTCTGTAGATGAGAGAATGCCTAGTCTCGAAGACGATAAGGATGTTCGTGAGTGTTACACTCTACTCTCTCTCGGGTCAAGATAAAAATAGAGCATTCCGAGTCCATTAGCCACTGTTGACGAGCACCTTCAAGTTGCGGGGGCTGAGGCTTTTTACAAATTCAAGAAGTAAGCTATTTGCTTGACTCATGATAGTGCACTCACGAAGCCTTTGCAGACGAATAGAGGGTCTGGATAAGGAGGTAGGCGATCGGTTAGCTTTACGTTTTGATCAATGGTAGGCTCAAGTGATACCAGCTTCGGAATTTCGCCAATGCCGCTCGCCAGCTTGGAAGCTCCGTCGCCATTCTCTCCTCTGCCTTTGATCTCCGTGAACGGCTTGCTCAATTACTCTTCCTGTACCATGAAAATGCCGCCGATCTCTTTAACCGAAAGATTGCTCACATAGCGAAAGAAACTCCTCCGGAACGTTTCAAACCTGAAGGGAAAGACCGGCGTCGCAAAAGGAGAGTCGCAACGAGAAATCTGACTGCACCACATCTTGTTCAACTCACTGTGAATGAGAATCTTGATCTGGAGGAGTTCCCAACGCAGTTGAAGCTGTTGGCGAAAGCGATCAGAACTTTCTCCAACTGCCTAAACGAATTCCCCGAATTCACTGACGAGGCTGTGAACACGTCTATGTCTGAGTTCGAGGGCGACCTTGAGGTGAGAAACCTTGACTTGGTTTCATGCTCAAAGCTCAATGGTCCTTTGAAGTACTGGGCTTCCTGCCTCAAGGAATATGCCGGTCAGTTTGTCAAAAAAAATTGCTGCTCTAGTTGCTCAAATCGCCATAACAGGTCAATTCCGCCATCAGTCTGTTCAAAGATATGTACACGATCTATCACTGGAGATGGGCGAACATATAGATGGCATTACATCGACTTTGTCCATGTTTATTGAAGTTGGTACGTGGTCTCTTTCGAATTTTTACCCCACCGTCCTACAATCTGACAGTATATGTAGGTGTCCCCACAATACGTTTTGCGCAGAAGCATGGTGCCACCAATCTTCTAAATCTCTCAACCGTCGCAACATTCTTCTCCGCCGTCACGGCGACCACTATGCAGTTTTCCTTTAATCTATCCCGCAACAATGTGTCAGATGCAGTCAACTGTTTTTGGTTTGCTTCTCTAGTCTTTAGTATTGCAGCTGCTGTGAACAGTCTGCTAGGTCTTACATGGAAACAAGCCATGTAGTACGTAGACATTATCCTTTGACCGTAGAGTCGAAAAGCTGATCATCGATATCTTGTAGCCGCTCTCCTGGCGATCGTGTACCCTGGTGGGTCTTGATATGGATAAAGAGATCACCTCTCGTATTCCTCGTTGTATCCGTCGCATGTTTCTCCATTGGCCTTTGTCTCTTTGCGTATGCCTCTGATCAGGTCTGTTGGCTTCTTGTTCTACCTATAATCTCTGAGATGGAAAAATGTGCTGAACATCTAGTAGGCACCTGTGACATCAACTTTGACCACTATATTTACCACAATCACATCTTTTGGTCTGGCAGCCGTATCTGCATGGTTCGCATCCGAACGTTGGATCTATCTCCGGCATCAAGGTCGGAAATGGCTTAGTGACGCCCTTACCGAATACACAATTTTATTGTTGAGTCTACCCGGTATGGGACAAGCAAAAATCTTTTTGCAGTTCACCAGCAATTTGCTACTTCGTTGGGTTGACAACCTTCAGCGGTTTTGCGCCAAGTTGCTCTGCATCGCGTATGCCCATGGTAGTTCCTCGGAACACAGCGACGACGTTGAGGCTGGACTCGGACTTCCTATTGCCCACACTAACAATGTGCCCCGCGAGACACCCGCATCACCCCTACGCCGCCAAACTGACGAGAGTCAGCATCCCAGGTCTCCACCATTATCTCCGATACCTCCAACCAGTGATGAGAAGTCTGCAGCAGACTCTCCACCGCCGGTGTCTCCCGGAAAGCAATTGTGGACCAATGCTCTGCGTAGTGTAAGGATGCACTCGGCGCTCATGCCTCCTACTCCGGCGCGTCGGAGAACGACATCATCAACCCTCGTTGAACGCAAGAAGACGATGATTTGTGATGTCGAACCAGGCAAGGCTGTGACGCGGTCCCGTGTAGCGGCTCTTTCTCCTCAGCTGAAACAACTAGGACCGACACAGGATGTAGCCGCCCACTCGGGACTCGTTCGGCACTTACAGTTCTCACCTGATGGGAGGTACCTGGCTACGTCAAGGTATACGCGGTCTACTTTATGTATATGTTCATTTGACACGTCCCTGTAGCTGGGATAAGACCTCGGTAGTTTTCCGTGTTGAGGTTCGTGATTGTGTACTTATCTCCAAGCTTCCTACCTTCATCTTGCCTGCAGGACCCTTTGACATCCCACCGCATTCTTGCACATCCAGCAGGGTTTGTTGGACAAGTCGCATGGTCGGTCATTCCCACAGTATTCATACTCCATTCGAGCCTTACTGATCTATGATAGGTCACCCACCGGGAATCTTCTCCTCACGAAATGTTCGCGAGGAGTTAAAGTCTGGACTTCGGAGGTGGGTGGTCGCATGGGCATTAATATAGGAGGCAACGCTGACCTGACCACTTATTTTCTCTCACAGGAAGGTGTTTGTAGGAAGACCATTGACCGTAGGACATATGTTGAGTCAATTGCTTGGTTCCCAGATGGAAGAAGTTAGCCATAATCACAAGCTCGTCAAACTGTCCTGACTTCGAGTAATAATATAGCTTTCATCTCAGTTGAAGGAAGTGGTGTCACGAAACTTGTTTGTGCTCTTTTTCCGTGTCCATTGTCCTGGCCGTATTGACCAGAGGTTTCAGGATCTCACCGGCAAGGTCGGTATATTGACATAGGGCTTGAAGAACTTTTGATATCTTTTATTCTTGACAGGTCCTCGACCAGTATGATTTCGGCCGTATGAAGCTCCATGATGTTGCTATCACCCCTGATTCATTACGGCTCATCGGCGTTGGACCCCTTCTTGAATCACCGGATGGTCTTCAACCAAGCAAGTCCAGAGCAGAGAAGAGGCTCGTTGGTAGGCTTGACATCTGTTTCCAATTCCGTCAGGTACTAACCCGTACCCTCAGTGTACAATATGGACACCAACCTGATTGAAAAGTAAGTGCAAAACATCTGCGATATCTGACGCCTTGAAAATTTCTCTGCCAGCCAAACCCCTGTGCTTAATGATGTTCGAGATATCACCGTAGCAACGAGTGCACAAGGAGGCATTATCGCTTTGATTGGTTATGAGAACAAGGTGTGGAGTGCTTGTAAAATCGTAAAATCCATGTGATTAGAGTGGCTCACGATGTTAACAGGCTCCTCCTCAGCTCTGGAAACTTGAATTGCTCAAGGATAAGGAGAATCCTAATCTGAGCAGAGGACGGCTTTCTCTAAGGTCGTTTTCATTCCTTGAACATGCCGGACGTGTCTCAATGTCCATTGTTCAGGCATACTTACATGCCCAAGGTTCAGGTTGATTTTACTGGACCAAGTTATTTTGGTGGAAAAAATAACGAGATGGTTTTATGTGCTGGTAAAGGTGAGTTTTTGCAACCATTCATCCTTTGTACCTTGAATGAAGTATTGGTATAACTGGTTTCTGCAGCTGGAGATATACATATCTGGGACCAGGAATCGGCCGCACTACTGCATTATATCCATGGCCAGTCTCACGGCGGCGATCTGACTTGTATTGCTTGGAATCACGCAGCAGAGGACCCATTTATGTTCGCAACTGGAAGCCATGACGGAGCAGTTCGTATATGGACGAAGAGGCCTGATGATGATCTGGGTGAAGCGAACAGCGTAGTTCGGACAAATTCACCTGTCGAGTTCCTGGAAAAGGAAAGGACAGGATTGCCGCAGCAGCAACGCTCTGAAGACGATGATCGAGAACCCGCCTCAGGTCCTTCGCGAAGACGATACACAGTGCCGTCGACGCGATCACAATGCATAGATCCATATCAGGAGGCTATAGGCCCTACTTTCCGCCAACGAATACTGGCTTACGCTGCTGCACAACGCGAGGCAGATGCACAAGCGGAGGTACAGGGACAAATACAGGACTAGAACCAGACACTCCAGACATCCATGTAGGCGTCGCTACCGAGAAAAATGTTATATCTAAACTGTCCTACACCACCTCCATTTGAATATGTGATAATCATAACTCATTTGTTCTATCCTCAGGATTGTTGAGAATATATGAGGTTAATTAGCTTTTTCTTCTCTAGAAACTGCTCCATCGAGGAAAATCATGGCCGGCTTAATTCGTACCGGATAACAACAGGCCCAGTACTCAAGGAGGGATAGCAATTACCTGGACAAAAAAAATCAGTTTCAGATTATGTACTTTGCACAGTGTTGGTTAAAAGCTCGCAATACAGCCTTTATTGCCAGTGAGTGGTAAGTAATGTAATCTAAGTCTACTAACTTGGCATAATCGGGGTACTTCGGCAGGTTTATACATCAGGTGTATATTGTGATGTCGAGGTGTTACTAGCCACTCGCTGCCACTGTTGAGCCACTGACATGCATAGCGTGTTAGAATCCAGGAAGTGTATGGAATGTACCTAAGTAGACCGATATAAGTCAGACCTCAGTCGATCCAGTATAAGTGACTATATTTGGACTGTACCTAAGTAGACCGATATAAGTCAGACTACGGCACAGTCAGTAAGTGTGCGTGTAAGTAAATATAAGTTACTCACCCTCAGTCGATCCAGTATAAGTGACTGAGGGTGCTCTCTACGAAAGGTCCAATATATATGTATAACGAAGACAATGGTGCTTTGTCCTCAGTGCCAAGCTGATTGTTCCTTGCCGACATATTGTGGAAGGGGCGGTGCCTGACCCGACGTATTGAGTGTCCGTGGTGCGT
>JAGGAX010000049.1:27204-39813 GCA_017657335.1 Termitomyces titanicus | reverse complement strand
TTGGAAGGTTTACATGAATGCGGGATCATGATCTTACTTGGAATAGGCAAAAGAGTGCTCCAGATTCAACAAGAACCAGAAGGGCTCGCTCAGCAGGAGTGTTAGAACCCCGCTTACGGGCTAGGTGCTGATGGGCCCTTAGTACGCGAGAAAGGAATAAATTGGCCTGAATGCGCCACAAAGAACATTGGCAATTGCTCACCAGAGTTTGTAGAAAACAAGCACCGTGTAAGCCACGTTTGTCGCCAACGAAAGCCCGAGGAATGCGGTGTATATGCTTTCAATTGAAGTGTTATTGCCAGAGTCATCCGCAATATATCCGCGCAGGGATGAAGTTAGTCCAAGATATGTTATACTTGTGGCTGTTCAAATAAGTGACATTGAATGTCGAAGCTTGAAGGTTTTGTAGCAGGATTCCTTACCAGTTGCCGCAATGAGGAGGAGGATGGGACCTGCTATCAGCCATTTGTTATCTTTAAACAAGACCCAAGATCTCCATACAACGATGATATCAGCAATAAATGGCTGCGAAAGCAAAAATGAATGTAATACTCTCCAGGTCCATAACAGTCCTATATGTACCAGAAGATGTGATGACCAATTGCTGACTACAACTGCTGGAAACATTTGTAGTTCGATAACTTTAAGTCGCGTCGCGTCAAATGGCTGGTCAACGTCATCTAAAAAGGACGAGCGGATTTGGGATACATAATCTCCGACGAAATCGCCCCATTGTACTGTTGCTACGAGGAAAGACGCGATGTTCGAAAGAAATAGTATGCGACTTGAACGAAATTTTGTCCCGCGTGAACTGTAAGAGTGATGAGAAAATCGTTGGGCCAACCAGTCGAGGACAAATCAGCGCACGTGAAACTCGTCGTTGAGATAACAAAGACTACGAGATAAAGACCTTTATAATGCATTGCTTAGTTGCAGGGTTTTCTTGTAGAGAGGGTAAAACGTTCACCATAGAACAATGTGGTAATGGCCGTATGCCAGGTGTTATATACGAAGTTATCCCCGATCGCGTGAAGGATTGAGCGTTCTTCTGGAGTCATGACCTCGAGGGATGGGGTTACCATTAACTTGAAACGAACTACACAGATATATAGTCTATGGTAGTCCGATAAATAGACAACATAATCTCAGCACGAGACTATATCGTGGGAGGGATGATTTCGTATTGAGCTCAAATCAATGGAACCGAGTTTTCTCAACTAAGGAATCGGACTGTTGGCCCCGGAATTTGGGTCTGGTGGAAAAATAAACACAAGTATGACCACTGGCGCGATAATAGCTGCTCTGAAATTGATGAATTTGGTGTTCATAGACAGATTTAGCTGAAGAGGATCAGGCGGATAGATCCGAAGCACGCTAGGTATTCTGATGCTCCAATCGTTTCTATAAAACGTCAATCAGAGAAAGCAGTCACTTATTGGATTGCGATATATATGGTCAGAGACTAACATTGAGAGTGGTGTTAAACACTGCGTGGTCTATGTCCACAGCTCGAACCTATGAGACAACCCAGATGGTAGTAACAACAAAACCTCGCCCGAAAGCATTGAGGGAAGTCAAAAGATAGAGACGGCTCAGATGACCGTTTTCCTTTTACATACAGTATGCAGTGGAATAAGGTTGGTTAGAATGATCTGAAGGCTGCGGAAAAAACCAAATATAAGCCGTCCTGATGACCACCAAATATGTGACCGCAGATTGACAAATGGCGCGGGGGACGCCGTTGACTCATCAGCAAGGAGTGTATATCAGTGACTTGTAAAGACTCTTGAGGATTCTAAGTGGCTGTCATCGAATTTATAACGGCGGATATACGACCAAGGATCAACCAAACGTGAGAGTCGATAGGCCAAAGGGTGGTGGCGACACGGAGGTTGGAATCGGTTACTTGAGCTCGGAGTTAACTAGTATGTAGCTCGGCATCCAAGTCCCAAATCAGAAACGGTGTGTGGAGTTCCACTCAAAGACCGAACTCGGGCGCGAACATGGACATCCGCGGATCCAGGATCAGTTTCAGCCGTTCAGAGTGATATTCGCTGTCTACCTTACTGCTCCTCGTCGTCCCCCGATCGTCGCATTCGGGAGTAGTAGCTGGAGAGTTCGGATATGTAGGATAGCTAGCTGGTGCAAGGGTTTGATTAGAGTCGAAAGTCTATGGTAACCTACCAAATGATCCCGGTGAATTCGGGTACTGATGACCGCTGGGTCGCTATGGTCGCTTGCGCCATTCAGAAGCTCATGACGCTCGGTAGAAATATATAAGGATTTCGTATCTGAGTAAGCACCACACGCTTCACAATGCACGTAAGAACCGAAGTAAGTAAAAAAGCAGTCTTTTTTAGACTTGGGTGGATAGACTAGCGAAGTATGACTTGGATATGAGATGCTTGCGATTCAAAGGAGCCCAGTAGCGACGATTCTTGCTTGATACGTCCAATAGCGTCGGTTACATCCAACGCCCGGGAAAGTTATTGCGCTCCTTGGTACCCAGAATTCCCTGTAACATCTGAATCAATCTGATCATTAACCTACCGGCTATTGTCGGGCTGCAGCACTAAATACCCCACTAATCTGGCCGTCAACCAGCCTAATTGTCTTGCAATGTCGAGCCGTAGGATGTAAAGGATAAAATGCGTCTTCTCACTATCGATCTTGAGAATTGTGACACAACTCAGTTGACCTGAAAGTCAAATAATCAATGAAGTGTCTCGTGCTGCCTCGTTGATTTTCAACTTACAACGCCGCCATCATAATATCATATTTACAAGCTCCCGAAAATTTGTAAATCATATCACCTCAAGAACCATTTTAGGGATGAACGTCCCAACGATCAGCGACCGTTCGAGGCGATAGAGACTCACCATGTACAAGATGTGAATCCTTCGCTGAACAAATTTAGGTCGGCTTCTTCCTTGATCGGCGTGAGCCTGGACCAACGAGAATAGAAGGCATGATATCCGAATCGCTGGGGCCCTAGTGAGTTACTTATATCGAGACCAGAGTACCTCATACGACCACTAGCGATAGGGTACAAGCCATAGATGAGAAAATCCAGACTTGCAGATAGACGCAATTTTGCCAAAGAACTTGAACTCCCAGAAACGAGTCGGGGTTGTCGAGGTCTATTGTCTAGTAGGCTGTAGAACATTCTGGCTGGATGTATTGGCAAAAGTTTAGTTTTCCTCCTCCGACTAGCTACGCAGGCAGAACCGGAGTAGACATATTTGATGTGTTCAGTTTGTCGGACAGATGAAGAAGAGAGATATGTCGCCTGCCATACAAGTGATCGTGATGAGTGCCAGTTAACCAGGGGGCCGCTCCCCAGGAAGTGTACATGTGAAGGGGCTGAATTGGATAAAGTCCAGCGCGAGCGCTCTCTGTAATCGGTGGTTGCGTGTTGTAAGATATGTCGCCTGCCATACAGTGATCGTAATGAGTGGTTATCCAGGGGCCGCTCCTCAGGAAGTGTACATGTGAAGACACTGAATTGGATAAAGTTCCTCTTTGTAATCGGTAGGTTGCGTGGTTGTGTGTAGGAATGTTGGGTTGTAAGTGGGGTTGAACTTGGACAGCACGCAAAGTCAACCGTCGTTGTCGTCGTTGTCAGCAGAAGCTCAGTGCAGTGACACTTCCGATCATTCTTTGCCACGTTGCGTGCAACATCCCTTCCTCACCGTTGTCAGCCAGCTCTGAGCTTCTGATGTTCGAGTTCGAGTTGAAACTTGGCACCATTTTTCCGTGCGTTTCATTTGTGGGTGACAATTGATAATTTGGTATTCGGTGTTATGTAGCTGGACGGACAGAGACACGTATGTTTGGATGTAAATCGACTCGTTACATCCTGCCTTGCCGCTGGTAAGTAGGTCCAGCACTTTCTCCCTCCCCCTCGACTGACAGGGATTGAAGCTTACCAGGAAGCCCAATCCACCAGATCGGTTAGACACAAGTACGTGAGTAAATATAAACGCCTGCACTCATGCTCGAGCCTCCTCCGATACGATCCCATTACTACACTCGTCAAGTTCAATCTATATATCGACGCTCCAGGATTCATGCCATCAAACTCTTGAAACGCGAAACGCGAAAATGCACTGGCAGCGCTATAGGGATAAGTAAGCATGTCTGATGATCATCCCCTCGGGGCTCCACTTTGCTATGCTTTGCCTTGCTTTGTGATAGTGATAGTGATACTTACATGAATCGTGGATGAGTACCCACCTTACTTGCGACTGGATCAACCATCGAATCTCTGATGTACATCAATCAAGGTTCCATCCTCGACACGACACCCGGCACCGTGACCGTGGTTGCCCTACTCGGGTAGTTGGTAGCTCTATATGATATACTACTACTTAGTACTTACTTATCAACACGACCTGCCAAGACATTGCCACACCCGAGCCAAAGCCATCGTGTAGGACAAGCAAATCCAAGTAAGTTTGCATGTATAATTTATAACTACCAAGTAACGGTATGCCAAGCGTGCGCCGGGTTGGAGCGGACATTCGCCAAGCTTTGCGTGCAGACGTGGCGCTCTCCGGGAGCACCAACCCTCGCTTCCCAGTGGCTTATCGTCATAGTGTATTGTACATATTCATAGTACCTTGGCAGGGATGTGCATCCACTGACCTGCTTATCATGTCACGGGATCAACAAACTACGTTTATCTTTCTATTTTTCCCCTGACGCGGACAGCGATTATGAAGTCATATGAAGGCACTCCGGTTCAACGAATCATGAATCATGATACATACTATAGATATCTGGATTCAAATTGCACCCTGGATCTGGCACGGCATGTAGAATAGCATCAGCCAATGGCGTAAGTATCTTCGCAGTGCAGCGCAGCCTTGAGCGTATTTCACGCAGGTTACCTTGAGTTCTGTGTTTCATGTGTGTATGTGATGGTTTGATTCTGGTTGGAAGATGTGTTGTGTTGTGCTGTATTGTAGTATATGTACTACGTCAGGCGATATGGAATACTTAGCTACGCTATGTATATCCCCGACTCGGACGAAGCGTAGGCATACATATGTCGTTGGTGGTTGGAGGGTGGAGAAGTAGGACACTGGATGTGGATGTGGGTGTCCGTCCACCGGCAACACGCGTACGTCCGAGCGCTAAGATATAGCGAAAGTCGCGCGGATATTATAATCCGGGTCCGACGGATGTGTACTCTTACGCCGGTGTCGTGTGAGGTATTTCCGTGTTTAGCCGGGTTTACACGGAGGAGAGGACTTGCAACACGAGAATATATTCTTCCGACTACTCGGATGTCTATCGAGTACTATTCTATGATAATGTGTGTGTATGTACATCCCTATGTCATCTCCCGCAGGAACTTTTAGGAAATGAAACTATTTTTAGTTTATATATATACGTGTGCTAAAAATATCTTTATCGAGGGAAATACAAGATGAAGGTGGTTTGGTTTGCATTCTAGGTGAAATTACATTGGGGAGCTTGATCCCCTTGTGTCCATTTGAAATCATACAAAAGACCGGCCGCGGGGTCGAATGCACCCTCGGCTGGAAATGTCGAAAGATATGTCGTCCGAGGAACGGTGGATAAGGTGGGGTATGTAGGAGTCGTCCTCAGGCGGCTGGTAACCGTGATGGTGACAAGAGTGAATTTAGTCAAGGGCTCTGTGCGATCGGATCGTCGGAGCGGAGAGCGGCTTGCGGATGTTTGCGTGTGTTTCTAGGTGATCGTCAGAATAAAAAGGGCGTTGTGTGTTCCACGTCCAATATTGATTTCTTCCCCTCCGCCATCGTGTTCGACTAGCGTTGCTGCCACTCCGCCGCCGCACTCTCGCCGTCCCCAAGGGCCTTAGTCCGCCTCTCTTCTCTCCAATACCCACAATCCACAGTTTACTATGAGCTCACACCTCGAAAAGGAACCAGGCCCTCAGGGCGATTCCCCTCCTCCAACAGAGCCAGAAAAGAAGAAGAGAGAGTACAAGGATTTTGGCCATGAGGAGGAGAAGGCTACTCGTCAGTCTTTTTGCTCTTCCTGTTTCACCCGATCTTAATCCCATATAGATGCCAACGTTGACATGTCTACCGTGCGTCGAGCCTTGGCGAGTATCTACTTTTCATACTTATCGCTCTTTTAGATCGAGTTGAAAGCGGAAGATCTCTATGACAAGGAAAAAGTTGATCTCGAGACCATCGTGATCGAGGACGTCTTTACCCTCCTCCAATGCACCACCGACGGTCTCACCGGCGCAGAGGCCACCCGCCGTCTCGACCTATTCGGTCCCAACAAGCTCGAGCACGAAACTCAAAACCCCATCCTCCAGGTACGTTGTCTTATCTAGCCGACATTTTTCGTCTAAACGCCTCTCTCTAGTTCCTCAGTTTCATGTGGAACCCCCTCTCCTGGGTCATGGAGGGTGCCGCTCTCGTCGCTATCGCCCTGTCCAACGGCGAAGGCCGTGCTCCAGATTGGGAAGATTTCGTCGGTATCGTCCTCCTGCTCTTCATCAACTCTGCCATTGGTTTCTACGAGGAACGTAACGCTGGTAACGCTGTTGCCGCCCTTATGGACTCGCTCGCTCCCAAGGCAAAGGTTAAGCGCAACGGTCAGTGGTCAGAGATCGAGTCTGCCAACCTCGTCCCTGGTGACATGATCTCCTTCAAAATCGGTGACATTGTCCCCGCCGACTGCCGTCTCACTGAAGCCATCAACGTATCTATCGACCAGGCCGCTCTCACCGGTGAATCCCTCCCGATCAACAAGAAGGAGGGTGACCAGTGTTTCTCGTATGTTTCAATTTTTTTTCTTCCGTTGGCTATTTTTAGCTGATCCGAATTTGAATAGTGGGTCCACGTGCAAGAACGGAGAGGCTGAGGGCGTTGTCATCTCCACCGGTGCCAACACCTTCTTCGGGCGTGCTGCATCTCTCGTCGGCCAGGACGACGACACGACCGGACATCTGCAAAAGATCCTTGCGCAGATTGGCTCCTTCTGTCTCGTCTCTATCGGTATCTTCGTCATTGCAGAGATCTTCTGCCTCTACGCTGGCTTCCGCTACGCTTACCGCCGTGGGCTTGACAACATCCTCGTCCTCTTGATCGGTGGTATCCCAATCGCCATGCCCACCGTTTTGTCTGTTACCCTCGCTGTCGGTGCCCAGCAGCTCGCGAAGCACAAGGCCATCGTCACGCGTATTACGGCCATCGAGGAGCTCGCGGGTGTCACGATCCTGTGCTCTGACAAGACCGGTACCCTCACCACCAACAAGCTCACCATCGATCGCAACACTATCCGCACGTACGGCCCTTTCACCGCAGACGACGTCATCCTCCTCGCTGCGTACGCTTCGCGCACGGAGAACCAGGACGCGATCGACTCGTCTGTCGTCTCGTCCATCGGCGATCCTTCACGCGCTCGTGCAGGCATCAAGCTCCTTGACTTTAAGCCGTTCAACCCCGTCGACAAGCGCACGGAGATCACATACCTTGAGGAGTCGTCTGGCAAGATTAAGCGTGTCACCAAGGGCATGACGGGTATCATCATCGAGCTGTGCACGCGTAACAAGACGGATGAGATTGAGAACAGGCTCGAGGCTGACGTTGAGGAGTTTGCATCGCGCGGCTTGCGTGCGCTCGCTGTGGCGTACGAGGAGCTCGACGGTGACGACCCCGAGGCAGAGGGCAACGGCTTTGAACTCATTGGTCTGCTTGCGATCTTTGACCCCCCGCGTGACGACACGAAACAGACGATCGACGATGCAATTGCGCTCGGCGTCAGGGTTAAGATGGTCACGGGCGACCAGCTCGCGATTGCCAAGGAAACAGGCAGGCGTCTCGGACTGGGCGACCACATGTACCCCGCCAAGGTCCTCAAGGACGGCCCGACACCCGAGAGCAGGTTCAGCTCCCTCGACGAGATGATCATGGACGCTGATGGCTTTGCCGGTGTCTTCCCTGAGCACAAGTACGAGATTGTCAAGCGCTTGCAGGGTCTCGGCCATCTGTGCGCGATGACGGGTGATGGTGCGAACGATGCGCCTGCGCTGTCCCGCGCCAACGTCGGTATTGCTGTCGAGGGTGCGACGGACGCTGCGCGTGGTGCAGCGGACATTGTTCTCACTGAACCTGGTCTATCGACTATCGTGCACGCCATCCGGGGCTCGCGTGTGATCTTCCAGCGCATGCGGAACTACTCCATCTACGCGTGCGCGGTGACGATCCGTATTGTCGTGTGCTTTGCGATTTTGGCGTTTGCGTACAAGTTTGATTTCCCGCCGTTCATGATTCTGATTATTGCGCTGTTGAATGATGGCACGATTATGACGCTTTCGGTGGATAGGGTGTTGCCGTCGATGACCCCCGACTCGTGGGACTTGGCCGAGATCTTTGCGTTTGCGATTGCGTATGGGTTGTATCTTACTGCTTCGACGTGGGTTCTGTCTTTTTTCTTTCTTTGGTCTCATGCTGATTATGGACTTTAGCGTCGCACTCGTATGCACCATTATTGAGACTAACTTCTTCCAAGACAAGTTCGGCGTCTCACTCTCCAAGCCTGGCCCCGTCGACCACAACGATCCTCAGCTGCACATGATTGTCTACCTCCAAGTTGCGATCATCTCGCAGGCCCTCATCTTCGTCACCCGGTCGCACGGATTCTTCTTCATGGAACGCCCCTCGGTCGCGCTCATGTTCGCCTTTTGCATCGCGCAGCTTATCTCATCCATCATTGCTGCGTACGGTAACTGGGGCTTCACCAAGATTGAGGCTATCTCCGGTGGCTGGATTGGAATCGTTTGGGTCTGGGTATGTGTTTTATTTTCTTCATTTCTAGGGACTTGTGCTGATTACACCTTATACTGTAGAACATTGTCTGGTTCATCCCACTCGACTGGATTAAATTCGCGATGAAAGCTACGATTGTCAAGTCCCTCCGTGCACGCCACGAGCGCCAGACGGCGAAACAGGTGTCGACGACCGGTGTTCCCATCACCCGCACCCAGTCCCGCGCTGCCTCGGTGCACGAATCGTTGTACTCGAACCGTGTGTCGTTTATTAAGCGCGCTGCCAGGAAGGTTGGGTTCGGGGGCAAGGTGTCGATGAAGCCGGAGGAGCTACAGAGGTTCAGTAGCATTCAGGCCCAGAGGGCGGGTGCGACGCTTGCGAGGAATCCGAGTAGGACAACGTAAACGTGCGTTGTCGAGGTGAGGTGTTGGTTGGTGTGTTGGTTGGTGTGCCTTCGTTCGTTCGCTCGCTCGTTGTATCCCCCTCGTTCCCCCCTGTTCCCTGTTTTCATCTCCCTCTTCGTGTGTCGTCCGCTTCAATGTACCCTCCACGATCCTGACTCCTTAAAGCCACTCCCCACACACGATTTGTTCCACGTTTATTCACGTCCCGTTTCGAGCCCGAGCCACTCGTCGTCGATTTAATCTGTCATGTTCAATCTCGATCAATCAATCATCGATCATCACTAGACATGTTCATGTTCGTCTTTTTCCCTCCAATGAGTGACCGAGTGAGGTGAGTGTTAGTTGAGATCTGTTCATCGCCGGTCACCGGCACCCAACACCCAATACAGTATACGAGTCATTGAACTCTATATTATCAATTGTTGGGAGGTATGGTGATCAGAAGGTTGTATTTTCAGGGAAATGAACGAACCCAAGGGTTGTCTCTTGCTTTGGTAGAAAATAGATAAGGTCGAGATTGAAGGAAGAACAAAGGGCTTTGTATTGATGCGTCGATGCATGATGTATGTACATTTTCAACTATGATCCTCAGGCCTTGTTCTGCCCTTTTTCCATTTTTGACCATCGTTATATCGCCCATTCTTCTATTTTAGCAACATCATCTCCAAAAACGCACATTTTGTTAATATAAATGTGTCAACCCATGCGACCGAAGCTTACTATCCTTGAACTCGCCATCACAAACCAGGTTGCTCAAAGTGAGCATATCCAATCATTTGTTTTACCCCATTGTACCAATAAATCTTATTATAAGTATCCTCCAGTATCTCAGGCCTTTCTTAAAAGATTGTAAGTGCTCTAACTTTCCAGGAATCCTATGTGAAAATGTATACATACAGATCATGGTTGTTGAACTGCCACTTCTTGACCGCGGAAATTTTGCTGAAGCCAGAAGAACTAAGTTTGTACTCGCCTTTCAAGCCATTATTTCTCTTCTGACTGTCCTTGCGCACTGAACAGGTGGCCTGTCGACATTCCATCACGCGACGCTGTTCTTGAACGCTTTATGTGGCTCTGTAAAGGCGTTCCTTCCTCTGACACGGGATTTCCTGATATTCAAGTAGACGGATTCGCCAACAACATGCAAATTGACCTTGGCTTTACTTACGAAGGAGAGAACCCAGTGGCAACAATGTTTGACTTGGCCGATAAAATCAGTCACATCCACCAATTCCATCTTGAGGCGACCTACAGCAAGAGATTTGCTCATGATTGGCCTCCAGAACTTGCCTTTCGACGCTTAGGACAATTTGTTGCGCTCCTTGGCACCAGGGTTCCCCTCGAAATCTGGACCAATCTCACCATCGACCTACCGGATATTGAGTTGCCTTTTAAGAGAAGCCGTCTTTGTATTCCTCTTTCTGCATTGATTAGACTTCGTCACTTGAAATGGAGCGGACATCGCCGCCAACTACGCGCATCGTGGCTCCCTTTAAAACCATCCATCCTTCGATCCCTCACGACCCTCCACCTCACCTGTAAACTCGCCCTACAAGATTTCCAATATATCCTGTTCCATGCTTCCAACCTGGAGGACTTAACCATACATTCGATCCACCGAGAAGTGAATGCTGAAGCAATGTTCTCCTTTAATTCATCGAGTTTGTATGTTGAGCGCCCTTGCTTGCACTCTCTTGATCTCAAATCGGACAATGATATTATTCCTTTATTGCGGCCGTTCAGGTTGACTTTACTTCAAAATGTCAAGCTGTGCCTCCGATATCCTACGCTAGCCACTCTCAGTATGCTTGACATCTGGGGCCATCTGGAGACTGCTGTGTTAGACTGTTACCTTTCCTACGTGGACAAGGTATGGATCCAAGGTGCATGCCCGACTACGACAAAGATTATTTTCAAGAGAGGCGAGCTATATACCACATTCTTACTTGACAATGGTGTAGAAATAGATCGCCTTGTTGTATTCTGATTATATCACGATCAACAGAAATTGATTGTCCTCTACTGAATCAATTCTATATATATATATATATCCTTGCCCAAAATTGAAAGTCTCCGCTACTGAGCAAGTTCAGAAGTCACCCATTTAATATTTAAGCTCGATACTGGCCAGGACTTTGAACTCTCGACACACAAAGCGCAGATGGGATTTAATTGGCTTAAACAGCCACCGCGGAGATGGAACTTGAAGAAAAGAAATCAAGGACCAAGTGGCCCAAGGCCTTTTGCCTCGCAGATGTATATCATTCTTAAAGGTCCCCTTTCACGAGACCAATGTATGCGTCAACCTGGGTTCAAGCGTGATTTATGGTGGCTCAAATACTTAGAGGGCAATACAACATTCCGTAACGACGAAACCCTTTCAAGATTGCCCTCTATGTACGTCTACTTATTTCTTGGAGAGAACAAACCCTTTTAGGATTGCTACTAGTACACGCGACTTGATACTCTTAATTTTCTTGTTACCCGCCCTCCTCTCCTAAGTTGTATTATTAGCCTTATAGGACACGAAAATTAGCCTCTGATCTCAGGACCGGCTCACAGAGCTCTCCTGAAGAAACGGTATGTTATTCTTCTATGCTTGGACCTGATAGCAGATCATTGGACGATCCACAATTACATACCAGCATGGAAACGAATAAGACTGTACAATACAAATTAGCAAGCACACAGAGCTTATTGTTAAGTTCTGATAACTTAGCACGGGGTTTTTCCGACATATATCACGCTTTGGTCTAGTTACAAGTAAGTGGATGCCAGCATCTGGTCTCAAAGCAACAATCCACAATTACACACAGCATAGAAACGAATAAGACTCTGCAATTCAAATTAGCGAGCACACAAAGCTTATTGTTAATTTTGAGTTTGTTTTTTTATCATGGGACTCATTATTATGCCATTCCAAACAATAAAGTTGCATCACACCATAACACGATGAATAGAAGACCCCCCGGTATTTAAGGAAGATGATTTTTGTGGCGATGGTCTTTCACATAACCTCATTGGTTTCCTATTCATACTTCAGAGATATACCAGCTCCTCATTTCAACCTTCAGATTTACTGAAAGTAAGCGGATCCAACCCTCTTTTTCGTTCGGTCACTGCTGACAGCAAGGATCTAAATCAGATGTTCACCTATCGTTCTCGGCTACCATTACTTGGGACGCTTGGTATTGCCTGCCTAGCTCTTGGCTGGACCGGGTTTTATGCTTTGAGATGCAAGGCGAAAGTCAAGGCTGCAAGCCATGATCTGCCTACTATACCGGGAGACGACTCCTTCGACTCGGAGGGTAACCTAAAAATTGCTAAAATCCCGCCCTCAAGTTTCGAACCCAAATTTGACACCCAAGTTGATTTGAACGAAAACACTACCGACATGGATTCGGGGGATGACATGCATTCGGAAGATA
>JAGGAX010000049.1:0-26558 GCA_017657335.1 Termitomyces titanicus | reverse complement strand
GTCCAGCCAATGCTGTCTCATCTCACCCTTGAAAGTGAGCTCGAGGTGGGCGACTGTGTCCGTCTGCTTCAAGCGTTTTCGGGAACGCTCAGGACTATTCTCATCCAAAGGCTTGTGGATAGTAACTTCACAGAATCATCCGTGTTCCCATCCCTCACGGACAGTGACCGCATCAAAGATATGTACCGATTGAAGAAACTCGAGAGTTTCGAGATTCTGGAAGTTGAAACGAATCCTATTGATATGCTGAACAAGTTTTCCTTTTGTTCGCTCCACCGATTCATGCTCAATCTGCCAAAAGGTGGTGAAATGGGCATCACAAAAAAGAGACTTAGAACCATCAATTGGGCAAGGTTTCCAGAGACAGACATACCCAATCACTATGGAGACCTTGGATATTGGAGGTAAATTCAATGGGCAATGTTCTCCCTAGTTCCTCTTCATAACATCATGAACCTATATCTGTGTATAAATTTATTTTTTCATTCTGGGCTTAATGATATACGCTCATCAAATCTGAAAGTTTGTCGATGCTGAGCATCGAGTTCACAACTTCCACATACAAGGTCGATCGTGTGTTCTACAAAAGTAACAAAACCCTGGTATCCGGTGAAAGAACCACTGGAGATAAAAATCATCAGGACAGCCTTGTTGCCTGAAGGCTGAGGCATTGATTCTAACTGCACTCCCTTTGCACTGGGTGGCCCGGCCATCTCCCAAAGTCCAGTAAGTTTCACGTCGAGAACTCCATTGTACACCCGCGCTGTGTGGCTACATGATGATAGAATAAGTTTGTCTGTATCGTGTGCTTTTGATTTCGTTATTTGTGCAGAGTAGGATCGACTTGACTGGAAAGGCTACCATTTGAGTATACACTTGAGGTCTGGAAGTAAGACAGTTTTCTGCGCTAGATGAGCCTTAATGGGAGACGAGGGTAAAGTGGGCACAGGAAATAGAGAGAGCGAGTACGCCTGTTCGAGACTACGCATTTTAGAGGTTTGATTCCAGTGCAGGCTTAAAGTCTCGGCCAAAATTATATCAAAAGGTGGTGCAATGATGATACCCTCTATATATACATCGTGTCGTGAGGCACAGCAGTTACTTACGAATCCAGATTAGCGCTCGGGGCCCGTTGGCTTACCGAGACCTGGGTTTAACGTACTCGGTGTTCTCGATAACTCGGCAGGAAGTAGAGATTGAAATATACTCTGATACGATCGTCTTCGAGATTCGAGGAAGCTGGACAAG
The DNA here is from genome assembly GCA_017657335.1 of Termitomyces titanicus. Classification (NCBI taxonomy): domain Eukaryota; kingdom Fungi; phylum Basidiomycota; class Agaricomycetes; order Agaricales; family Lyophyllaceae; genus Termitomyces; species Termitomyces titanicus. Next base: position 25,310 of record JAGGAX010000049.1, on the reverse strand, counting down.
TGCTTCGAATCAAACTTACGCTTGGTATCACAGGTGGGACGGCATTGCTAAACCCAGGCATCACGATGTGAGAAAACTTTCTCGCTCTTTCGCGAGGAAGATGTAGAGGGAAAATGTTCTGACTGTTCAACGTTCATCACCGAGTGGACACTTGAAGCTTGAAGGTTTACTGGGAAACGAGATATTGAACTGAGCTAAAGAGAGAAAGGTAGAGATGTCTGTCACACTAACTTGGTCATTACTAATCCCGGATGGAGAAAGCCCAGCACAATTTGTAAGCATCGCGTCATATTGTGCGCCTCATCTGACTTTCCAATCGCCAACGAGTACATCGTCGCGTCGCCACACTCACAAATAAGTATCCCGGAGGTCTGCTCCGTAGAATGCAACATGCAATTCTTTGGTCTGATTACTTTTGTTGCCTTTGGCTCTAAAGGCCATCTGTCTTTTCCGATGGTCATACTTACATGTAATAGGCGAGACGAGATGAGACACTCGGCTCCGCCAAGTGCCCAAAATTCTTGTCCGCTTGCCCTCGAAAGTAAAAATATTTGTTCTACGGGGACTAGTATAGTAGATGGTGAGCAGGGTATCTGATTAAATCTCTCATGAACCTAAAATGTTTGTTTGCTAGTAGAGCGGACCTGGGGATGTCATCCAAGCATGAGTACGATTACACGAACCGATCGTTTCAGTATTCTAAAGCGGGCCGATTATGTCACTAGTCTATGTTCAAGGTCCTTTATAATGTCAATCCATTTCTGAGACGCGTCGACTTTTTCTGTCATTCATGTCCGCCAATCTACCACTCAACGGCCTCCAGCCGGCCGGTGGTTCTTCTTCCTCACTTGCTGAACTTCCCTCCAGAGAGGCCGTGCAGTGTCACAATGTCGACAATCGTGGCCACGGTACCTCCCAACGGAACTCACTTAAAGTCCATCCGGATACGGGTCCTGCAAAATCTAAATGTTCACCCAAACAACGGAGGGGATCACGATGTTCCCACATAGATGTCGACTTCTTCGATCCAGAGGGCGTCCGGAATCTTAACAAGAGGATTTCGCTCTTATCAGCTGCAGCCGCCAGCGAGAAGAACGAGGAGAATGACTATTTTAACTCAAATGAGACCCTGACAGGTGCTGGGCCATTTGACTTAGAGAAGACGCTGAAGATGGTCGTCGAAAAGTACTTTCTGTCATCTCTGCATTGGTTTTTCGAGACTGATACTTTTCTATTAGGAAGGATGCAGCCCATATCAAATCCCGCGAACTCGGTGTGATGTTCGAAAACCTTCGTGTTACAGGGCTCGGATCGTCTGCCGCGTACTTCCCCACCGTCTGGTCTATGCTCAACCCCCTGACGATCTTCCATGAGCTCCAAATGCTCCGTAACCCTCCTTTGCGTAACATTCTCGAAGGTTTCGAGGGTGTCGTACGACCAGGTGAAATGCTACGTGCGTATTCCTGATCCTTAACTTTTTACACCCTCTTATCCTATTTGCAGTCGTCCTGGGCCGGCCCGGATCTGGTTGCACCACATTCCTCAAAGTCCTCGCCAACCATCGTAGCGAATACCACTCCGTTGAAGGAGACGTCTATTATGATTCCTTCACCCCCAATCAGATCTATAAACACTATCGTGGCGACGTCCAGTATTGCCCAGAAGATGATCACCATTTCCCTACAATGACGGTCAAGCAGACGCTTGACTTTGCGGCAAAGACACGCGTGCCCCATGCCCGTATCGAAGAACGGAAGGGAACATACGTCAACAAGATGACGGAGATTCTTTCGACCATCTTTGGGTTGAGTCATGTTCAAAATACGCCCGTTGGTGACGCTGCTATTCGGGGTGTTTCAGGTGGTGAGAAGAAGCGAGTGTCGATTGCGGAGACGCTCGCGACGAGAAGTCGTATCCAATCATGGGACAAGTGAGCCACCCGCCAATCTCATCTTGCTATCGCCTGCTGACTGCTCTTCTTTCAGCTCCACGCGCGGATTGGACTCGTCAACGGCTCTTGAGTACGTCTCTTGTCGTGCAACGCTCTTCCATACAAAAATTTTTCTTTTACAGATTCGGACGCGCCTTACGCATTGCCACCGACATCGATCATCAAACCACCATCGTCTCTATCTACCAAGCCGGCGAAACCCTTTACGAGCTCTTCGACAAAGTCTGTGTCCTCTACGAAGGACGCATGGCATACTTTGGGCCTGCAGATCAGGCTAGACAATACTTCATCGACATGGGGTACCAGCCTGCCAACAGACAAACCACGCCAGACTTCCTCGTCGCTGTAACGGATCCAAATGGTCGAATTCAGAGGCCTGGGTTCGGGCCTGTGCCGCGCACAGCGAAGGAGTTTGCGGTGCATTTTGGAAAGTCGGATGTAGCGAGAGAGAATAGGAAGGATATGGAGAGGTATAGGGAGACGTCTGTTGGTGTTCCTGAGAGGAGGGAGGCGTATGGACAGAGTGCGAGGGCTGAACATGCGAAACGCATGCCGAAGAAATCGTAGGTCTTGTCGACGGTCTGGTTCTGGATGTCTCGTGTTGATCTGATGGTCTTCTAGCCCATACACCATCTCGATACCAATGCAGGCAAAGGCTGTTATGAGACGGAGGGTGCAGATCATGTGGGGTGATAAGGCTGCGACTCTTTTCCTTCTTTTGTGGGTGCACATTTCTATGATATGTGCGGATATATGCTGACCTTTATCCCCAGCTCCTTCATTTTCCAGGGTGTCATAGTTGGCACGGTTTTCGTTCAAATTCCGGATGCTACCTCGGCTTACTTCTCTCGAGGTGGTGTCTTGTTCTTGTCAGTACAGCCTATCACAGCGCGTGTTTCATACTTGCTTATAACATCTTCAGTGCGCTGTTGTTCTCAGCGCTGTCGAGTATAGCGGAGATCCCGGCTCTATTTAAACAGCGGCCCATAGTTAGTCGACATACAAAAGCAGCGATGTACCACCCTTTTATCGAAGCGTATGTTTCTGTTGTCCCTCATGTCCAATACTTTGTTCATGGACGCGCTTTACAGGGTTTCATTAACCATCGTCGATATCCCAATCACACTTCTTACCTCTACCGTATTTGGGATCCTACTCTACTTTATTGTCGGCCTGCAGACTTCCGCTGGTCAATTTTTGTTAGTTCCTTTCTCGATCAATGACGTTACGCAATACCGTCTAACATTGCATTCGCCTAGCACGTTCTACCTATTCCTGTTCACGATGTCGGTTACGATGAGAGCGTGGTTTAGAAGTATGGCTGCGGCTTTCAAAGCTGAAGCGTCGGCGCAGGCACTTTCTGGTATCATACTCCTCGCTATGGTCATCTACACGTCCGTTTTCCTTCTCTTTCTTCTAGGAACCTATGTGAACGTGCGCTGACACTATGACTTAGTGGTTATACCATCCCAAAGACGTCGATGATCGGAGCCTTGCGTTGGATCTCGTATATTAACGTGAGTAATTTCCTGTTGAACAGGATTTGGTGCTGAGCTTGAGTTGTCGTTCTTAGCCTCTTCGCTATGGATTTGAGAGCATCGTTGCGAATGAATTTCATACCCTCAATGGTACATGCTCCAACCTTGTGCCCCAAGGTCCGGGGTACGAAGGCGTAAGCTTAGCCAATCAAGTCTGTGCCACAGTCGGAGCAGTCAAGGGTCAAAACTATGTCGACGGCAACACTTTCATCAAGCTTTCGTACGATTATAGCTACTCGAATGTATGGAGGGTGCGTTTGTGAAGCATGTCTCATTTGAAGAAGCTGACAAAGTCGTCTGATGAAGAATTTCGGCATCGTTTGTGCTTTCGCGGTGGGCTTCATCGCTTGCCTGCTCATCTTTACCGAGATCAACACCGCCGTTGCGGGCGAGTCAAACATGGTCCTCTTCGAGCGCGGCACAAAAGCTGCAGCACTTCACGACGCCGACCCCGTTGATGAGGAAAAGTCGTCGCCCACCAGCCAACCTCTTTCAGACCAGGACAAAGAAATGGGAGAGAAGGCTCTTGCCACCGCGCCGGTTACGAGGGACTTTTTCTCATGGCAGCATCTGAAATATACTGTCCCAGTTCCGGGTGGTCATCGTGTGCTCCTCGATGATGTTTCTGGATATGTAGTTCCGGGAAAACTTACTGCTCTTATGGGTGAATCGGGCGCTGGAAAGGTATGTTGTCTGACCTGTTGCTACTTCGTTTACGACGTTAACTTCATCGTCGTAGACTACTCTCCTCAACGTCTTGGCTCAACGTGTGGATACTGGCGTGGTTAACGGTGATCGATTCGTCAATGGTCAACCGCCTCCACTGGACTTCCAGTCTCAGAGGTATGACATTCGTTGGTTCCTTTAATGACGTCTCTTCCCCTCCCATACAGTGGATACTGTCAACAAATGGATACTCACACCCCCACCGACACCGTCCGCGAAGCTCTTCGTTTCTCCGCTTTGCTCCGACAACCAGCATCCGTCCCGATGGCGGAGAAGGAAGCATAGTAGGTTTTGTTTATGTGTCAAGTCGGAGTGATCCTCTATGTCCCTATAGTGTTGAAGAATGTCTTAAAATGTGTGGACTGGAGGCATACGCCGAAGCCTCCGTAGGATCTCTGAACATCGAGTTTAAAAAACGTACCACGATCGCTGTCGAGTTGGCTGCTAAGGTGTGGATATTGCATTCGAATTATAGAAAGTACTTGATTAATTTTACCTCCAGCCCAAACTGCTTCTCTTCCTGGATGAGCCGACTTCTGGGCTTGACTCTCAGAGCGCATGGGCTATTATAAAGTTTTTGAGGAATCTCGCCGATAATGGTCAAGCCATTCTCTGCACGTGCGTCCTTGTGCTCTCCTTATGTTGGCTTTCCTGACATCATCCATCTCCAGGATTCACCAGCCTTCGGCGGAACTGTTCCAAGTTTGTTTTCCGTGTTTCGCTCCAAGTTGAAGGATCATGATGTGACTCACCGTAAACTAGGTCTTTGACAGACTGTTGCTTCTCCGCAAGGGCGGTCAGACAGTTTACTTCGGCAATCTCGGTCGCAATGCGACAACTCTCATCACTTACTTTGAGAGGAACGGTTCTCGTCGGTGCGAACCCGCGGAGAATCCGTATGCTGATGAAATAAATTTTTGTATTGTCATGTCTAATTCTTGTTTTAGGGCTGAATTCATGTTGGACGTTATCGGCGCTGGTGCCACAGCTACCACTGATATAAATTGGTGAGAAGACTTGTCATCATACATCATAACCTGTTCACATGTTAAACATTATTGAAGGCACGAAGTTTGGAAGAATTCGCCAGAGGCGGTCGCCACCCAGGAAGAACTGGAGAGAATTCATATAGAAGGACGAAATCGCCCTCCTGTTGCTGAAGCATTCCACTCCGAATTCGCTACACCTTGGTTACATCAAACCAAAGAACTCCTCATCCGGAATTCGCGCGGCTTTTGGAGAAATCCTACATACATTCTTGCCAAACTTGTGCTAGATATCTTCGCGGGCATCTTCATTGGGGTTCGTTTTCTTTTGTCCTGGCTGCGTCTTTGTCTTTGTTCCTCAACTTACCTTCATTCATAGTTCACTTTCTTCAAGGCGAAGAATTCGCAGCAGGGTACTCAGAATCAGCTCTTCGTGAGTAACCTCTCCATCGTACAAATACTGACTGATATCTCTTCGTAGGCTGTTTACATGGCCACCATTTTGTCAGCACCGTTGTCCAATCAGATTCAGGTCCCATTTCTCGACACTCGCAAGATCTATGAGATTCGTGAACGTCCGAGTAGGATGTACAGTTGGACTGCGCTAGTTACTTCACAGTTCCTGGCCGAACTCCCTTGGAATATTCTAGGGTCGTCTCTTTTCTTCTTGTGCTGGTACTGGACCGTCGCCTTCGACACAGCCAGGGGCGGCTACACATATCTCATGTTGGGTGTTATGTTCCCACTGTACTATACATCGTTCGCCATGTGCGTCGCTGCCATGGCACCATCTGCGGAGATTGCAGCCCTTCTGTTCTCTGTTCTGTTCTCCTTCGTTCTGACATTGTATGTCCCTTGTTTGCGCATCCGTGTTTAACAATACTAATAACTCTTCAGTAATGGTGTTCTGCAGCCTTTCAGTGAGCTTGGTTGGTGGAAATGGATGTAAGTTGCCATCTCATCGGTCAATCGACTAAGCCTGATCGCGTTTTGAAGGTATCACCTTTCGCCCTACACATACCTCATAGAGGGTCTAATCGGTCAAGGTATGACAATATTGACCATTCATCAGTGCACTCTCACTTATATTTCCCAGCTCTTGGCCGCAAGCCCATCGTTTGCTCTCCGGTCGAACTTGTGTCTCTGGATCCTCCATCTGGGCAGACCTGTCAAGCTTACCTCCAGACTTACATAAACAATGCTGGAGGCTACGTGGCGAATCCAACAGCCACTTCTGGTTGCCAGTTCTGTGCTTTCGCCACCACAGATCAGTTCCTTGAATCGAGCTTCAACATATTCTACAGTCACCATTGGAGGAATTTTGGAATTTTCATTGCATATGTCGCGTTTAATGTGGGTGCACTGTTTGTCGTCTTCTTTCGGAATTGAGGTTGACCTTGGTCTGTAGATTGCTTCTATGTATATTTTCACCTACATCTGTCGCATCCGGACAGGCAGCCTTTCGAGGTCACTGAAGTCCCGTTTCGGTCGGAAGAAGTAACAGACATTCATTATCTACTTGTACATTCTTTCGTACCTCTTATTATACTGTCGTCTAATCAATGCTGCCTCAGGATAGGAGTATCGGCGCGATTTGAGTCTCACTTAGAAAAAGTCAACGTTGCTCCTTGATGAAAGTTTAAAGAATTGCTGGGTCACGGTGTATGTATGATAAGGCACCTTGCAATAGTAATCGTCCATAATTTTGATTGATACTATGGTTCACATATACTTCGCCTAACAAGTATTCATTTACTGCCACCAAGAATTTGGTGGAAACTTCAGAGACAAAAAGTGATGGCAATGTTAACCTGTCACCGACAGCTAGTCAGACGATTGTTGAAGATAGGGGAAAATTATAACCAACATCATCGACCTCGCAGTCAACTTGGACCGGAGGGTTATCAGGGGTCTTGAGCGCTGTTGTGCAGTTGGGATCGGTGCCTATGGAATGAATTAGCCGTAAATTATAATATATATGAACACGAGCAGATTTACAGTCAGCGCCGGCACCATCACAGCCATCAAAATACCTAAGAAGGAAAAACGTGCGCGTAAGCATAGTAAGAGCCCCATGTAATAAGATCTCGCGGACCCGAAACCACTTGTCACAGAGAACGCGAAACTACGATAAGTCAGAAGTAGATAGATAATGTAGTAAATAATTGCGTACGGAGGTATCAAGGAAATATTGGTGGTCGACCCAAGCTCCCCGGCCGCCACAGGATTTCTTAGAGTTGTCTCAACAAGGGTGCAATTTTTCTCCATTGACACCGCAAGCACCTGAGGTAGTTGTGAAGATAGAGCTTTGACAGCGCGCGTCAAAACAGTCTTACCTGTTTGAAGATATCTGCGGACATGAGAATGCATGCGTTCATGAGAAGGCGCGCATATGGCAAGCTTTGATTCTTACGCAATGGCAGAGATGAGAGGACCATTCGAGATGAAATCGCCTCCTGTGGATAGGAGAAACGGTCCTGGTCCTTCGCTATTACCTTGGATAAGAATGGGCTGCACATGGGGTTCAGTCACTTCACATCTATAATTCGTGCTCAACAATAATAGTCTATAACTCACTGTGCCCAATCCGCATCTTCATTGAGAACAATCAGGTATGTCATTCGACCTGCAGTACCGATGCTCACCTGTTGTCAAAATGAACAGTATGCTGTTCACCGTTGACTACAATGGTGGCGGCACTCAAGAGAGAGATCCAGGTAGTTCGGAAATGCATAGAGAGGTAAAGCCGCAAAAGACTTAGGGTCTCTATTCTCCTTATTCCACGCCTTTTATTCACAGGGATAATTCTAGAAATCAGAGACAACGTAAGATGAGATTGCAGCCAGATCCTTCATGACAAGTCGTTTGAGAGCATGTCTATACAAGATTACGCGGTAGAACGAAAGTTCACATGACCCTTGCCTCTTGTAAGAATCGATTCAGCAGTGTGATCTCACTGCTACTCTCAGATAAAAACCAGTGAGTTATTTTTGAAGGTATTCTCTTTAGAATGTCTGATAGCCAGAGCAAGGGTAACTTGAACGTATGGTGAGGCCTCCCACTGAAAACATCACAAGATGTCGGCATTTTTGGCTTCGGACGAGAAACTTACCACGGTCAATACGGAATCTATTTCAGTTGAAGAATGAACGAAACCATGACATCAATTCGCAAAAAAAGATTACTTGGAGGGAAAGACGTAACGTGTGGGTTAAGGTATCGCTGAAAAGAACGAGTGAAAATTCCCGTCGTCAAATAGATGAAGGATTCCCAGACGATCCGCTGAATTGACGCGACACAATTTGATCCCAGTGAACTTATGCCTTTGGAGAGCGATCTCAGTGAATCTATGCCTTGGGAGAGCGTATAACACAGAAGTAATGTTGATGAGCAGAAACCTGAGGGAAATTCTGATAAACCTTATGTATTATTGCGCGTGTACTCTCTGACTGATACATGAGGTCTGATGAGCCATTGTGGTCGGCCGTTTGGTAAGCGCCAGTGAGAAGATACAAGACTGGGAACGAGCTCAACTTCAAGACGAGAGTGTATAGTAACGTCACGGCGGTTCATAATCAAGAGCCCGAGAAGGCGGTCGTGAGTGTGAGCATAGAAAGGCAGGAAACTGCTCCCGAGGTTGACCACAGCTTCAAAATTACTTGTGCCCTGAGCTTTTGTTTGTTCGAAGTACAAGCGCCTACTGGATGTATAAAAATGGTCAATCAGGCTCAGACCATATAGCTCGAGTAAAGAAGACGGAACTGATCAAACGAGTTCATCAGCGCCTGTTATTCCTTCCTCCGCTTTGTTCAAGTTTGTACTGATCTTCCTTTCGACCGGTGACCAATCCTATGACAGACTCCCCTCAAGTTTGCCAGTCCCGCTATCTTAGAGTTCCCCGCATTCCACGTTCGCACTCTCATACCTACCAACGACGCCTCCAGCTTAACAAAGTGAAATGGTACATGAACACCAATTCGAACACATTGACCAAGGAAAGCCCACAGAGAACACGTATAGATGTCACGGTCAACGATGTGGAAGACATTTGTGTGCAGGGTGTGAGAGCTCGGGCAACTGGTGAGTCCAATCACCTTGTTTCACTTGCTTTATTTCACAAAGAACAAGGCGCCACTCCGGAAAGAGATTAGCAATATCCCTCGCAGTTTTTCACCGCCCGAAGTGTGTAAAGACGTACCGCCGCATCAACAATCAACCTCCTGTAGGCCCGAGTTAGATGGGAGGCAGAGTCCTTGTTGCTATTCCCAACGCCACACCCAGTGTTGCCTATCCCTCGGCAGCTATCTTTGGCTTCCTGAATCGTTTGTCTTTGGCACTTTGATATTTTTGGTTACAAGAAATGAAGACGTTCAGGAGGTCATATCTACTCTTATTGTATTACAATCAACGGCATCTAACCTTGAACACCTCAACCTTCACGTTCCTTTGCCTGAAGAAATCTTACGTTTTGTCTTCGGTTCAAAATACTTGTGGACGTTCGACATATGTGGCAACATAATCCCCTCTCTGTTACACGAAATAGTTAATCTCGAAATTCGAACGCTTAATGTCAGTCAGCCATCCCGGAGTGTCTGGCCCAAAATTGTAAATTTGGATCTTTTCTGCATAGTTCCTGACACGATTTATGGGTATGTCTTCTGTCTCGCCCACGAGAGTCTACATATGTCGAAAATAGGGTTGGATGAGGAAATTGGGATAGAGATACAAATGCGTTCATGGATCCCCAAAGCGCATCAAGCACAGGTTCTAGACGAGCTTTACAATTAAGGACAAGATGATATAATCGTCGATTGAGCAATTTGGCGATCTTGTGAATAGCTCCTCGATGAACGCAGGATATGATAGGTAAGAGACGTGAGGGGACGAGATTGTGGTGAAGCCAGACGAAGCGTCTTCCCGAGCATACGTAGTATGTCCGTGACATGTACCGAAGCACGTATAATTGACGGGCCTTTACCAGGCCTGAGGCCTGAGAGACGGGTGGAAGCAAGAAGTTTCTTTCGGATGAACCAAGTTGGACGCAAAAAGTCACACATACTGACACCGGCCCGAATTGTTCCGACGTCGTGGCTGGGATCAAAATAGACACATACACCCTTTATGATTTATCCTCCCTCATTCAATGGAGCTCAGCTGTACTTACACATCGACATTGACAATAAGGCTAATTTTGTGCCGAAGCAAAGGACAGAAGATTCTGCAGAACAAGTACCTCCCTGGCGAGTTTTACGACTACTACGTGAGATGCTGCGCTGGTGTTCTGCAGACTGCGGACGAGTGGTTCGATTTCGATTTCAATTACTTGGTATGCAACGATGCTATACATCTTGTGTATGGAGTTTGAAAGCTCCCGAATATCATGGTGGACGGTTCAACCATCCCTCGCGTCATTGATTGGTCCAACTTCCCAATTGGAACATTGCCGTATGCACCAGTATCAATCTTGTGGTCCGGCCTATGTTTTAGAGCGTATCTCTTGATAGTTACCCTAAGTTACCCCGAGGAAACGGATGGGTGTTCGAGTATAACTCACGATAGCAATAGGACTCCTTAACATTTTATTTGTTCTGACTTGAAGTCGTGTGTTAGAAGGTGGGACGAGCCCAAACTCTCCGTAATCCAAAGATGGAGTGAAGCTTCAAAGGGAACAATACATCTTAGAATACATTCCAATCACACTATGTGGCTAGATATCAGGTACGTCTGAATATGAAACTTTTACTGATCAGAAGCATGGGTCATCTTGGAACTTCATGCCCTCCAAACTCAGGTTTGTTGGCGAGCAGCCTTGAGAGCGTCGTCCACGATTTCAGTCATTGCTATCACCGCTTCCTCTTCCTGTGACCGTCCTATGAGCTGCAGGCCCACAGGGCATCCTGAGTATATATCCGTCGAGTCTGGACCCATTCAGTCAAAGATGATGCAATAAATATCATCGGTAAGCAACGAACATAGCTTGAAAATGGCCTCGTCTTCGTGGTTATGGAATTTGTGTGGGAGTTGAGGGAGGTCGAGTTTCGGATCTACGAAAGTTACGGGAAAGACAGAGCACGCATAATCGAGTGCATTGCATAAAGTGGTGTAGAACGAATCTCTGGAATTTTGTTACATACGGGTGTTAGAACGAGCTGATGGAGAGGTACGTACGTGTTCAAGCCATGCGGGACGGCAGTATAAGCAACCGCAGGCGAGATGATGGCATCGACTGGCCGACCAGTCCCTGTCCTGGACACGGTGCGTTCCCAATGATCGAGGTGAGACTTGCGTAAATCGCGCTTCTCTTGCTGGAGTTGCCAAAGCTATAAGCACTTCCGATTATATATAGTCATAACATAAAGAATGGAATGACTCGCATCGTAAGTACATAAGTGGGATGCTTCACCAACGAGTGTCTTCACGTAAGGTTCACTCAGACCACTCGGATGGGCTTCATTTTCCGGAAGCATTGTTGTGATCAATGGCTCTCCAGAGAGTTCACATTCCACACGATAGTCGTGGCCACCGTCCGCCACAAAAATTGTTTCCTATGGATAAATAACATAGGTTGTCAATAGCGAAAACATATGCAGAGACCGTAGAAAGACTAACCGCATTCTTGTAAATCTCAAGATGGCGATGAGGTTCCCAGTCGATCACTATGGACGGATAGCAGTCAACATAAACATAAAGATAGGATTTCAGATAACCAACCCACCCTTGTGTCCGGCAGCCTCCAAAGCGGATTTGGTCATTTCCATTGCCCGTTGCAAAGGCGGATGAGGCTTAACAACGCCATTATCCCACATTATAGCGAAACACAGCATCTTGCCTCCTCCGTGATTTTCGAGACGATATTCAGACTCTGACCACTTTTTCCTCAGGACAAGCGGGTCCTTTGTCCACGGTTTGGCATCTATGATTGCCTTGGTGAAAATCTTGATCCCTGACATCGAGTTAGCCATTGGACCGAGGACGGAAGATATGGATTCTTGTCCCTGAAGAGCATTGACTGCTCCATAGTATGGTAAGCGCTGGTAGGATGGCCGGAGGGTGTATAAGCCACAGAATGCACTCGGAATGCGCAGTGAACTAAGATAGATCTCGATTAGGAGGATGTTCATATAAAGGGAAACTATTCCCACCCTCCAATATCGGTGCCAACGCCAAGAGGACTACCCTTCATAGCAATAAGTGCCCCTTCGCCTCCTGAAGAGCCACCAGGCGTGAGGTTGCGGTTGTATGGATTCGTAGTGCGGCCAAATACGTGGTTGTAAGTCTCGCCCCACTAGATTAGCAATAATGAGTGAATTCCGAAGATAGTGGTACACTCTTACCATCAGCGTTTGTGGGACGTTGGTGCGAACAAAAGGAACTGCACCACATTCGTATAACAATTCGACAAGAACGCAGTCACTTTCGGCGAATTTTCCAACCCAAGAAACGTAACCTTTGAAGAAAGAATTCTCGATGAGGTTCACTCTTAGTACTTTACGGAGAAAAAGCTGGGACTAACCCATAACTGTTTCTAGCCCTTTCATGGTGAACTGGTCTTTATCTCCATTAGAGATGACAAAATCAAGCATGTTTCATCAATACCTTTCAGGGATATCGGTAACCCATGCAGAGGTCCCACAGGTGTTCCGGTTTTGATCAAAATGTCATCGAGCTCTCTTGCCCGTGCCAAAGCTCGATCGATGAAAATCTCGGTGAGGCAGTTTGTCTTACCGCAAGTGGTAGGTCAGGTTCTACAAGGGAATGTTAGCAGGCGTACAAGCTGTTGACCGATGACAGCGCGTTTATAAAACGCCGTGGTGACTTCTACTGATGACCACTCCATAGAGTGTAATCGTTCGAGTAAAAGAGCAATATCTGTAGTTTCAGTGATCTCCAGCTCTCGTTCGCTGAGAAGACCACAGCGAGCGGGAACGCCGAGGACGTTAGTCTCAGTTTCAGGAGGAACATCGATAATCCAGGCTGAAGGAATTGAGGCGAATTGTGAAGCCTTTTTAGCAGAGCAGATATTTTTCCAGTTATCCTTAAACGTCATATTAGCAAAGATCGCAAGCAAGGCCTTAAATGGGTTGAATGGCGTTGATAGGATAAAGTTGAAAGAACAACCCCTGATGGAAGGAGAGAGCTAGCGGTCTGAATCCTCTGGTGTCAAATACGGCCAAATATGTTGTCAAATCCCACGCTCTTGTCTTCAAGCTTGTCTTCTCCCTCCGAGTTCAGTTCTACACGATGTCGAAACGTATACGTGTATTTTGTATCCTTTTGTCTCCGTCCTCAGCAATGGTTGGTCCGGGTACTATACCAAATTCGACGACACATTACAGAACATCACGACCAGGGTCAGCCGAACTAGGCCTTTCTTGATGATCAAATTGCACTGCATACTAGTACACCGTTAGACCCCGTGAAACCTCGAAACTGGCGGTATTTTATGAAGGGGCCCATGATATGCTATTGCCTGACTTTGGCCGTGCTCTACACCTTCTTCCCTTTGCGCTATGCTCTTTTCAATTTTCTTCGGCATTTCATTGATACGTATTTTCGCTCGTGCCGACGTGTATCCCGATTTCCCTACTGGTGACTCCATTCAAACGACGGGTCAAATGTGTCATATTGCATGGGAAGGAGACAAGAACTCTAGAACAGCATGGAAAGACATGTCCATCGAGCTCATGACTGGTGATAATTTTAACATGGTGCATCTGACCAGTGCGTGCTTCTATGTTTTTCCCATTCAAACCAGTCGAGCTGGATTCGCATCAGCGGTTACCACCGGCCGCGATGGAACCGTCGATGGATCATTTGATTGGCCATGTCCAGAAGTGTGTCCACCTCTCTTCACTTCTCGTACATTAAAATCGAAGGCCTTCACAGGTTACACCAAACGCTCATATCTACTTCTACCAGTTTCGATCACCGCATGCATCTAGTCCCGAATGGACAACGCGTTTCTCTATCGCTTCGTCTAAAGGCAATGTCATACCGCCACCGAACTCTACTCAACCGGATGGTGCAAAAATCCCATGGGGAACAGGTGCATTGGTCAATTCTTCAATCGCAGTACCTCCTCCGGTTCTCACAACGGTAACAACAACAACAACCATCTATGGGACGCCTTCAAATGTGGCTCCCCACGTCGTTTCTGGCTGCACCAGCTTCTTCACTGAAACTTTTCTTCTCTGCAACCGAATTGCTGAAATGTTCAATATCACACTTAGCGACGTAAGTTTCTCTCCTGACCATATGTAAGACACATCATTAACAATACTATAGTTTGAGGCATGGAATGGCGGTGCTAGCGTCTGTATGAATGGTCTCGCGCCTGGGCTGGCGTATTGTGTTGCAGGTCCTACCACTACCACAGCCGACACTGGGTCCAATACTTCGGTCACCACGACTTCGACATTGCCCGTATCAACACCAACGAATGCGGCTTCTGGTGTCGTAAGGAACTGCACGAAATTCTTTACAAGGACGAGTGAGTTTTGCGTGGATATTGTAGCCCAGTATGGTATTAGTGTGAACCAGGTACGACTATTTGACTCTCTACGTCTTTGTGATTACCCTCGCCTAACTAGATTGTTTCAGTTCGAATCGTGGAATGGTGGTGTTGGCGTTTGTAATATTCTCGAAGTAGGGAAGGCCTATTGTGTTGCTGGCCCTTAAGGATCTTATTCAAATCTATCCAACGGTAGTTTGGGTGTTTCATTGTCATATGTTACTCGGGGTAGACTGGGTTTGATTATTGCCATGTATTAAGGTATATATAAATCTACATTTTAACGTCAGTCACTGTATGAAAAACAGCGAGTCCAGGAGTGATGCATGCAAGACTGCACTGGGAGCCAATCCATTCCACAAGCTGCTGTGTAAGATTGCCTGAAATACTGATCGTTTCGAGGTTTGACCAAGATTTGAGCGACGTAAAATTCGATATGGTTGGGTAACAAATGTCCAAATCAAGATGACGAAGTGAAGGGAACTTGCAGAGCGCCAAAAAAGGTACCACCAGATCATCGTCGAATCTTAGAGTCAAAGATTCTAATAGAGTAGCATTGGGGGCATCCAATTCGAGTCGGGGAAGCACAGGACAATACAAGAGATCCTTCCGAAGAGTCCTTACGGTCAAGTTCTTAAGCTGGCTTCCCTGATCAAGAATATAGGAAAAATCAAACAGTGAAAGGTCACTGCACATGTCAAGGTTTGTAAGGTTACCAAGGAGTGAGGGGGTGAAAGGTAACCAGGAGTCGATTAACTGCTCTCGATGAGCGCTCCACGTCAGGCGCTTCAAGCTGGCTAATGCATTTGACGAGAGTAAAGAATCAGAGTTTGCAGTGAAGTAAAGTGGCTCATCTGTCGGAAATCTGACATTGAGTTCCGTCCAGAACTTGAAATCAACTTCTGAGTCTCCGATGTATGCAAGCCATTCTCCCAGACGACGAAGTCCCTGTTCTGGAGGCCACTGTTCTGCCTCAAGCGTGGCAGTTACTTTAATCGGGCGGTTGATATCAACGTATTCTTCTACTACGTCGCGAAGATGTAGACGAGGGTTTCCCGTGCTTTGAATAGTACTGGATGTTCCCAGTGATAATCTGATATGTTGTAAAGAGGCAGTTATATCGATAGGCGACGACTCAGAGAAGTCAGAGCCGTCATCATAGAGCGTCTTGCATTGCAAAAAACTGGTTTCTACCGACAAGAATGAGATCTGGGCTGGAGACGCATGAGGAGAGAACACACTTTTCTTGAATAACGCCTTTTTGAGGAGAGCCAAGGTGTTCAACAACGCCTTAGCTCTCGCAAAAATAACACGTGAGACACGATCAACGAGACTCAGACTTTGTGCAGTCATCCAGAATACCTGTGGAGGAAGACTGTCTTTGAGTTCAGGTTCTCGAGGTCAACATCATTATGAAAACTCACAAATATCACTAAGAGGAATATTATAGTAGGAGAAAGAAAGTTAGATGGTTTCCAAGTTTCAAAAATTACTTATATGTACTTTACAAAAACGTTCAAGTTGCACCAAGTCAATAGTTGACAACGTTAACGTCTCAAGGGACCGGCGTCTCAATGAACTACAGCTCCTTATTAACAAGAAGATTCTGGTTGATACGCATGAGCGTAGTATGCTGGATTGCCATGCTGTCAGGACAAAATCAAGACAAGACTCGAAAACAAAGGAAAAGAACAATATGTAGATTCTATTGAAGTCAACGTAACAACGCCTGAATTGCAAGGTGAGTGAAAACTCGAATTCCCTCTTTGTGTAGTGTGGGCCGCAAGCTAGACGTATTATATCCTACATACATGGGACGAAACATGGGTGTATTCGGATGAGGAGTCAAGAAGTCCGGAAAGTCCTTTGTCAGAGTCGAAGATTCGGAGAAATTATGACTCGGCCCGGCCCGGACCCCACAGGTCGACCAATGGGTCAACCTGTTGCTACTTACTGGGAAAAGAATAAGAGAAACATGTCATACCACTTATTTGTCTTGGAACAAGGTTGTAGACGAGGAAAATGCCTGTTTGACAAAAAGTGGACAGACCAGTAGTGTCTTGCGTTCCATTCCAATTGAATAACAATGAAGACTCTCAAATTTATTTATATGGCGCAACGACTCCAATCTACCCTTCCATACTGATTTGAAACATTCATACGACCCCAACGACAAATTCTTCTAGAGTAATTTTTGCAAGATCGAGCATACTGCCATCCATCTCCTCGATGTCAAAGGATGTGAGTGTCATATTCTTTCAATGGCGATTTTGACTACTAATTCGCTTGTCTGATAGTACAATCCCTTTACTTCCTTGAGCCAGAATGCACCCGATGACTTGGTGGAATGTTCAAATCAAGAATCTGGAGAGGCGTCTAATTCACAACCCTCAGACATACGTCGTTCTAAATCGAGGAAAAGTGTAAGTGTGAAAATATCAAATGGCACTTTTGTTGAGGAACCCGTTTGGTTGTCCCACTTTTCTCAGCCCAAAGCCTATCTGGCAAGCTCCTGGGCTTCGATAAAAACCCGATTTAAGTTGAAGCGTCCAAGGAAGCCGAAAGCTGAAGAGGCCTCGAGATCACAACCCGAAGACACGTCTGGTTCACAAGGTTCTTATCCAGAACTTAGAAGAACATATTATCCCTTCTATCTGCCCGCCCCCGATCCCTCGCTGCGTTACAACTATGCAAGTAAAAGAGTTTGATGGAAATCTCATTTACTTACTCGAATGATTTCAATTGTTTGCTCCACAGCCAAATCCCAACTATGGCATCGATTTGACCGCGGAGCATCCAAACATACCGTCTATGTGGTACAACCATTTTTGGGGTGGCGATATGGTGGGTCTTATGGCACAACATGTAAGTATCATTCTTTACAGTATTCCAATTGATTTAAATGTTTCTGCCGTCATGAAGGCCAGAAACAGACGGCGTCGTTATAGGGAGAAAACAAGCCTCTCAGAACGGAAAAAACGGCTTGAGAGAGTATCCGATATCAGTGACAATGACGCGTCTGCTAGATATCCTGGAACCGCGTCTCAATCACGACATGGGAGAAGAGTACGTTTTGCCATGCATGCGTCTGGTTATACCTGAACATATGTTTTACTCGCAGTACGGGAAAGATAGTCTTACCTCAACGGACGATGTCAGTGCCCGTCCCTTGAACTTGACGAGTCATGAAGAAATGATCGAGCGTGCAACTACAACAAACAGAAGGTTGAATGAAGCTCACGAAGGTCCCAGGGAAAGTGAAAAGAGGGCACCCAAAAGATCGGAAGAGAGATATAAAACACAAAACAGATCAGCGTACGAATCCAAAAATATTCCTGACAATCAACTATCCGGGCTTATGAACGGTCTCGATCTGAGCGGAAAGTAAGAACACTTAGTTACTCGTCGTTGTTGATCATCTTCGTTGATTCTATCCCATCAGATACATCCGTATTCAATACTTTTCTACTCTGGACAAACTTTGCCAACACGGCTGTAAGAGGCCTGATAAAGAGGCGAGAGCGAGACTAGAAGATGATGGGAGCCTTGACCTTAAACAAGTGAAAGAGATTTTCAAAATAGACATCTGTTTGGTAGGCGTCCTTGATTCGATTTCGATTTATTGAAGGCTCAGTTCAAGTTGTGCGTCTAGCCCGTCCACCCTGTCCGGTGGAATGTCTTCAAATCCGCCGAGTCTGATAGACTATATAAGGCAGCGGTGAAGGTGTTGTCGGAATTCGGTCATATCTCGTTCGTATCAGGCTGAGAATTATCTTCCTATCGATCTCTAGTCAAGGTTATTTTAGTATCAGTAGCTTTAAAATATGTATCTCTAGACGTACAGTTTTCAAATTTAATAGTCCATCACCTGAGCCACAAAGTAATGTCTATTAGTCTTGCATTGGTTGACTTACCTTCATGGTCCTCGTCAAGTCAGGACCCATGAAGTGAAATGAATCCGTATGAGGAGTTTCATACCCATCTTACTTGAGTCGAGTGGGAGCAGCGGTGTCCGAAGATTTAGAGGCAACAAGGAAGTAGGTACCAGTGTAGGTCGAATCGATATCAGAAGAGGACGTTGGAGTAGATGAATTCAGATACTCGGTCTTCACGATGTGAAAACGTCAGAGGAAATTGGGGTGACACATCAGAACATGTCTACATCACGGTCATCACAGACCGATAGAATCAATACCACTCACGTTGCTCACACCTATGGAACTGAGAGGTTACGCCGAGAGGAATCCTCCCGCTCGCTCTCTCCGATAGAGTCGTAGGTGGGCATTCCAGCGACGTTGCTGTTGGAGTTCTGGATGTCGACTCGGAGTCACAACGGTTCTGGAGACAGAGACAGCGGATTCAACTTAACGACCCGCGCTGGTGGCTGGTGACGCCAACTTTGATTTTATCTTATCTTCCGGACTGACTTGGTCCAAAATGTACTTACATAATCAACACGTCTCCCGAACCTTCCGCCTGCGGCCGAGTCTTCAGAAGAACGAAGGAAAAGTAAGTATAAACTTGACAACTATTGACTCCTGTACATTCGCCACCAATATGATACGAAAGAATACTAGAACAGAACGACGGAAAGTACACGGAATGGGCGCTCAATATGGTATGGCGATCTTTATGACTGGCTTCTGGGACTATGGTTTTGGTCCCTCTGAGCGTTTCCCAAGGTTCACGAGCCCGACACTCAGCTGGCCATGTTTACCACCAAAGCCTCAAGTACTGATAAATTCGTAGACAACAGATGTAAAGTTCACTGTCGTCTCGTCGACACTGGTCATACCCAGCTGTGGCGCATTCTTGAAGGAGAGGGGATGGCGGAAAGATTCTGGTAGAATCAAAAGCAGCACCGAAGGTGCACAAGGGGAGGGCAATGCTCAAGGAAAGGTGACTTTGAAACTCACGATTTACCGCTGCTGGAGGCTCAGTGTTCATCGTGGAAGGCTACACTGGTGCAGGCTGAGAAGAGCAACGTCACCAAGGCCGAGTTCGTTAGACGAACCGCAGACGCGATTCGAGGCTTGAATCATCCACTGAGAAAGCACTAGAAATTGATGCGTGGACAGCGATTGAGCAGTGTCCACTGTAACTACATAGCACACCAGAAGTCTGGAAAGCGTTTGGCCGCCAGTAATGGCCCAACTCAAACGAAGCGAAGCAGATTTGAGAGATTGAGACCACCTGGACTCTGGCCTAGGCCGCATACATTCTTTGTGCCAGGATTAAAAGTACAACCCAATTACAATCAGAGAACGACGTCGACAAATAGGAGGTATGTTCCCAGTTTTGTGAATCTTGATCGAATGGAAATTTGACCATTACCACGAAGATATTGATGTGGCCGCGTTCAAAGAATTAGGAGCAACGATATACCATGCCAAATTATGTAACGTCAAAGAGTCCGGGCCGAAGCCAAGCTCCTAGACCCATCCATCATGATATACAAACGCCGCATCTGCGAAGACCTTAAATAATACGCATCGACGAATTGGGCCTCAATGTATGAAAGGAATTCACAACCAAAAACTGAGGACGTAGTCTGTCGAAGCATTCTCAGAACAGTCTAAGGTCGTCAACTTGTGGAGTAATATGCATGCAAGAACAAATGGTTACATCCTAAGTAAGCTATAAAAACTCCATTATGATCGAGATTGACATTTTGTGATTAGACTTGAATACTGTAAGGCCCCTGCCGCTTCATATTGAGAACTTACTTCTCCATGAGGTCAAGATGTTATATGTTGATGTTACTACTTGTAGACAACCTGCCGATAGGGTATACCGTCTACGGATATTCTGTCTCCAAATATTTATCAAGTGGTGGAAACCCCCATATCTGCTTCTTATAAGAATCAGTAATGCCTCCGACTGTAAGTGCGATCTACATCGAAGGATCCCCATCTCATTATGATACCAGTCAGCATAACTCCTACCCTCATCTCTGGAGAACTATATAAGATTATCAATGTTGCATCGGGTACGGTTATGACCCTAACCACTGACGGTGGAAATAGTATGTCAGGATAGTTTTATCAGCCTGCATATTTTCTGATCAATGGCCGACGGTCGTTGTCTTAGTTCAGGGTTACCTTGATAGAAATTTGGACAATCAGATAGTAAGGCTCATCCGCGCTTGTATTGTCTGTATCATTCACCTTTGTTCCAAGTGGCTTGCGAAAAATATCGGCGGCAACTTGTGGAGACTGAAAAGTTTGTATAAACACGATGATGGAAAGGATCTTTACTTGAGCTACGCTGGTGACCGGCCTGCCAACGGGTTACCCCTTATTGGTTCTGCTGATGAACGTATTTGGAGCATTACACAGGAGGGTACACGTGGTGGGGGAGAGTACAGGTATTTACTAATTACTACACACTTGGGGTGGGTATTCATGGCATCTGTCCCTACCTAGGATGTGGTTTTGGTTTCCTGACGGGCCTGCGAATAAATCTTTGGCCGACCTTGATAAAGGAAGTCATGCTGACGGTGCAAAGATCATGTTGTACGACAGCTGGAACTGGACAAATCAGTTCTGGCTGTTCCAAAGGATTCCACAAATAGTCCCTAGCTAAATTGGTACCATCATCTGGTAGTGTGATATGTCACAGGGGTTGTTGGGTGCTTTATTATACATCATATCAAAGACAGCCGCTACTCTGTTTGTATGTCGAATACTTAAACTATCCACTCATGATGTTTGTCATGATCTACAGATTGTCGGCGCGAAGGATACTTCATAAATAATCATTATGGTCATGCCAAACTCATACGATTGGAAGACATATATGCATTCTGAGGGACCTCCGTCGTTTTCAAGACAGCTGGCTGGCAGACAATTAAAGGGGTCTTCACTGACAGTTGGACAGAACTGACTATTCGTTGCCATCTCGAGCCTCAGTCAACTCTTCCCTGTCGTATGTACGTCTACATATCTTCTATAACAGTGGTGAACACAATTTCCTCGTCAGTGCGCGAAGGCGAGGAGTGTGCCGTGACAGCAGGAGCTTTCTGGAAATTTATCAAGATGACAACAACTGGTGGGTACATAGCCTGCGAAAAAATTATTTATTGAGATGTTCTGGTGGCCCTCGTAGATCATCTCGGACGATACGTACGCAGCATAGAGTATAAGTGCAGAGTACAGTCCCCAGGACAATTTTGAAAGAAGGCGACAAACCCTTTGGCACAAGTACCAAGGCTAGCATCGCTACCTAGATAGCAGTCCGAAGGTTTAGAAGGATCAAAATCATACATCTCGATGAACATGCCAACTTACTTGGAATAAGCAAAAGAGTGCTCCAGACTCAACAAGAACGAGAAGCGCTCGTTCGGCAGGAGTGTTAGAACCAGGTTTACTAGCCATGCAACGATGATGCCTTAGCACCATGAGAAATTAGTCTACGTGCCACAAGGACTCGGAGCACTTGCTCACCAGAGTTTGTAGAAGACAAGCACCGTGTAAGCCACGTTCGTTGCCAACGAAGGCCCAAGGAATACGGTGTAGATGCTCTCGATTGAAGTGTTATTTCCAGAATCGTCTGCGATATATCCGCGCAGGGATGAAGTTAGTCCAAGGTATGTCACACTTGCGGCTGTTCGAATGTTAGCCTTAGAGGATCTGTAGTGAGACTTCTTACCGGTTGCAGCAATGAGGAGTACCACAGGACCGACGATCAACCATTTGTTATCCCTGAACAAGACCCAAGACCTCCATACGACGATGATATCAGCAATGAATGGCTTGAGAGCAAAGCATGAACAGAAGATTTTCTGGATCAACAACGATTTATATATACCAAAAGATGTGACGACCAATTGCTGACTACAATTGCTGGAAACTCTTGTAGTTCGATAATTTCAAGCCTTGCGGTGTTGTCGAGGAGATTGAGTTACAGAGAAAAGACGATGAAACAGTTTATTCGAGTGCAAGGTGCGAAAAATGACCGAGACGGGACGAAATCGTTTTATTCAAAGAAATATGCCACACGAGTGTTGGATGACAAGAGTACGTGATGAGAGGACGAAGGGGTGCACGGATATAATGGGCGGAAGTGATAAAGGCTATGGTTTGGGTCGACAAAGTGAAGAGATATCGAAGTAAGCGAGGAATGACGAAAATGAGAGAGGGAGAGGTTAAAGTCAGGATGGGGAGGAAGTTAGCCTCGATTGAGGGCTGGGATCGAGTTGGTGAGGGGAGGAAATCGGGAATTGTGAGACCAACCGCTGGTCAATATCGAAATCGGGTGTTCTGGAAGTGATTTTAGATAAGCACGCAGAAATGTATATAAGGAGGAGAGAACAACGCAATAAACCATCTTTCCCCCCGAGAAAATATCTGTCTGGGCTGTTCCTACCGTTTGCATTCTTATCGTCGCTGTCTAAAGCTTCGTCTTCGTCGTTTGACACGTCGCTGGGCATCGTTGCTCGCCGTGCGTTCTAGTGATCTCGTCTGGCAGTGTCTTGCCTCTTGTTGTTGTCTCGCGCATCCAAAAGTCTCGAACTCGTTGTGGGAAACGTAGAGAAAAGGTTCGTCGTCGCTGTCCATTCAACGTTGACGCATTTCCCAATAGGCGCCCAACCGATCGTAAATCGATCAATCTAATCTGGGGGTTCACGTAGTTTCTATCTGGTTCCGTTCGTCGTTGCTTTCAATAATTTACTCTAAGGGTTCTTGTCCTGTGACTTCTATTCTGTGGCTAGCCTACAAAGGTTGCTCATACTTTGGGAATTTTACTCTACGCTTTTACTTGAATTGTCTCTTACCGACCGCTCTTATCTCTTCTCTACCGAGAATCTCCCCTGCTTCAGCGGCATTGAATGGCTGGTCAACGCCATCCAACAAGGGCGCACAGATCTGAGATACATAGTCTCCAATAAAGTCGCCCCATTGGACTGTCGCAACGAGGAAAGTCACGATGTTCAAGAAAAACAGTATCCGACTCGAACACAATTTTGTCACGCTCGAACTGTTGATCGTCATAAACACAAGGAAAAATATTCTACCAGACCAGCCGAGAGTATTCAAACGCACAAGAAATTTGTGGCCGATTTAATAAAGATAACAAGATAAAGGCCTATCAAAGGAGAGGGTTACAGTGTGTTTTTTTGTTGAGAGAGGGGAATATTCACCATAGAACAATGTGGTAATAGCGGTGTGCCAGGTATTATATACGAAGTTATTCCCGATAGTTTGAAGGACAGAGCGTTCTTCTGGAGTCATGTCCTCAAAGGATGCAGGTACCAGGAAATCAGACTACAGAGCTATATATCGTACAGGTAACAGCACATGTTAACAACTATGATTTCTGTTAATATACGAGCAAAGCCGCCATCACCTACCATGAGACACGATCGTTTCATGTTTGAAGGAGCATCAGCAACACTGTAACAGCCTATACCGAGCTTAGAAAGGCTAGGAGCATCAAGGTGGTTGATGAACAGAAGCAGACTAAGCATCGATGTAAAACAGGAAACAATTCGATTTACCTTGTTGAATAGAATAACCACTGATATGTAATCACCGATAATGGCGTGAGACATGTCACATCGTGCACTCATCAACGAGGGATACAATCATTTTCGAAAATGGCTGCCTGATCTCGATTGATTTGGTTCATAATTGAACGTTTGGAGAAGACAGGCGCATGGGCTTTGAGGAGAGTTCCGAACTTGGTTGTCATCTTATTTGTACTTCATGTATACTAGTAAACATACTTATATATGTGCAAACCTGGTATGTGGTTTGAGACCACCGCTAAGTGCTTGATTGTTTATCTATTATCTTTCCATCCTATATTTATATACACAGAACTGAGTATTTATTATATTTAATATGTCATATTGCTTTTAGTAAATGTATGTTAAAATAGCCTCTATGACATAGACCTTGGATATGCCGTGCACTGCAATGGCCCATACATACAGGTTAAAATTTCAGATAGCTGGAAAAAGGGAAGAGTGTGCCGACCTTCAAAGTGTTGGTGATGAGCACACTGGCAATCTTTGTCTCAATTTAAATTAATAATGTGTTGGCACGGTCTGCATTTAAGTAGTTGAAAACATGGTTACAATATGGCTAGACACACAGGCTGTTAGGCCATTTGGTGCTATCTCATGTGGAGATACACCCTTTCTGTATAGTATTTATACTAATCTATGGACAACAAAAATTGTCTATGCTATGTAAGTGTAAGGGCGACCTCTGGAGGCTGTAGTGCAATCACACAACTGGCACCTGTAGTTGGCACACTGTTATATCAAACACTGTAAGCACAGCCTAAGGCTGATATATGTAGAGCTGTAGTTACAGTACTGGTGTTTATATCACATTGCTGTGATGAATCAACAGTGCCAAGCTGAGAAGATGTGCAGATGCAGATAGCAATTGTTCAGTTGTTGCTGATGTACTAATTGGGTTTTCTGGGTGCAGGGGCTTGAATGTTAGCAAAAGTGGGCGTGATAATATCCTACAAATGTAAGGGCGACCTCTGAAGGCTGTGGCACAATCACACAACTGGCAGAGGGAGATCCAAAGTCTATATTGAGTACTGTATAGGTAGGTACATGCATAACTACACACCTGGCA
>JAGGAX010000048.1:0-40108 GCA_017657335.1 Termitomyces titanicus | reverse complement strand
CATTCTTGATGCTCTGAAGTGGAAACAGATAGACTGGGGTCAAATGGAGAGAGCAGAGTGGGTAAATGAGAAAAATAACAGAGAAAAGGGAAAAACAAAGGAAAAGAAGGGAAAAATGGGACATGTAAAGGGAGAATGGAGGTCCCCTGACAACTGCATAGGAACCTCTGTGATGCTGATCTAACCCAAAAACTGCTGCATAAGATTGCAACATGATGAGAAGATGTGGGCAGAGTATTGGGCAACTGTCAGGGATCATTCAGGAGGGCAGAGAGAAGAGTTCATCTTTGTCAATGAGACTAGCAAGAATTGGTGCTGATTGAAGCATGCAGCTGTGTGACATCGGATATGGCTCATGGATGGTTCCAACATGCAGGATACATGTGGAATGGTTGACTTTGCATAGCTAAAAGTACAGGAATTTCTCTCTATAACACAAGTAGAATTACAGGTATTTGTCTCGCAAACACTGGTTGTACAACATTGATAACATTAAATTCTATTTCCCTGCCTTGACATCACATACAAACTGTTTGTGCTTCTGAAGGAAATTATCCCACAAGAGCTTCAAAAACCCTGCATGTCCTGCCAGTCTTCATGCTCCAGCCAGTTAGCTCAACATGCCAGGTTGAATCTTCAACTTTGCTAATTGAGTCTTATCTTCATCCATCAATTTCATAGGCAGCACAAAATTTGTCAAGTGATATAAGACATAGAAGAATGATCTTTATGAGAGATGAAGGTGCTGATCCTGTACTTGCATGTGGTGTCTGAGGTCTTATAACATCGTGACTGTGAGATGGATAGTGCAAAGTGTTGTTGGTAAGCATAGTCATTGGCGGCTGCATATAAGGGTACATGTTTGAGTAGAATGGTGGTGGGAGCATGTTGAAGAATGGCATTTGAGGATAGGTCATTGTATTGAACATCAAGAAAACAGCAGGAACTATCACAGTAGCAGCAGCAGGAGCAGTGACAGAGCAGGGAATATAAACTTGCCCAGAGATATGCAGGGTTTAAAACAGTCATGTGATCTTGTCGTATCGCATCGACATGTGTGTATGTTGTGTGGAATATATCTGTTCTCTTCATTTTCTGTGCCTACCTACTCTATGCAACAAACATGTCTAAGAACTCTGCTGTTGGCTATATTCTTGAGAAAGCCAAGGATGAACTCCTGTCCATCCCAGTCCCACAGAAGCCTAATGTCAATCAAAAACTATCAATCCCAAAACAGCTCGGACTCACGGATAAAACTAAGGAACTGATGGAAGTTCACATAGATATTGTTGGACTAGATAAGCATTTCTTTCAGCATACAGTTGAGAATCAGAGTATGCTGCCACAGAATCTTTATAGCTTAAGATCACTGAAGTGCCTATACTAGACTGTGCTTTTAAGAAGCTCATTCATCTTGGCATTCATATTCCCAATGAGATTGAAAGAGACATCGGAAGCAAGTTCTTGGTCTGCTATACCAACAAAAGCCTAATTCATGCCAAATCCACCATCAAAAAGGAGAAAGGAAGACAGCTCCCAATCCAGCAAAATTGCCCAGCAGCTCAAAAAACCCAGTATCCAATGACAGGCCTGGAGAAGTTGATGAGAACAATCCATTGCCGCCGTTGCCAGTCTAAAAGAAGGAACGTCATAAGAGGTCACATGGATGGAGATAGATCAATGTGCTAGGCTATGTGTACTGCAGGAAAAGTTGTATGAGTAACAAAGAACCAATTTTGGACACAGAAAAAGCCATACCATTGACTTGAGCCAAAATAAGCAACAGAGAAGGGATTTCACACAGAGATAGTGGACAGAGAAAGTATATTTGTTTACACAGATACACAGAGCAAATATGGTACACAGAGAAGAGGAGCGGACATAGAAAACATACACCGTGACATGTACCAAATTGGTTTACACAGTCACATGACCTGAAATATCTCTGGGTCCCAGGAGCAGTGACAGGAGTCATCTTGGAAACCATTGTAGTCATTGCAGCAGGAGTCACAGAAGCTGTTTGAGGAGGAGCAGCAGTAGGTGTTTGAATCGTCTGTGACTTGGAGAAATGTGCACTAACAGGGGAGGCCACCTGTTAGGGGACCTCCATTCTCCCTCTACATGTCTCATTTTTCCCTTCTTTCCCTTTGTTTTTCCCTTTTCTCTATTATTTTTCCCATTTACCCACTCTGCTCTCTCCATTTGACTCCAGTCTATCCGTTCCCACTTCAGAGCATCAAGAATGCTCAATGGACAAAACTTTCACACTGACTCACAGACAATTCACCAAAATATTATCTATATAGCTATAGTTTCTACTTACAGACTATCTGACCCTGTATATTGTACATATTTACTTACTTCTTGACTTCCTTGCTTACTGATAACAACACCATGGTGACTGAGCGTCGGTTTTGCTGACTGATAGTGTATTTCATACTATTGCCAACAGATGCTGGGACTGATTTGCTTACTTACAATTTCTCACAAACTTAGTATTTTCATAGGTGGAACATTATACTTATAGCTATGGCAATAGCACCTCTTGTCCACCACAACCTAGCACACCTTTGCCATATTGTGTCATGGTTAGATCACCTCTAGACCGATCCTCACCTACTTGCCCTCTTTCTGGTCTTTATGCACTGTACCAACTGTCTATCATTGACCCACCAGCGAGTTTCATCCTCTTGCCCATTGCCAATTATTGAACTGATATCATAAAATAGATCTTGCATCGTACCTGTATCAATTGTACGGTCAACGAACCTAGACCACTGCCTCATGAGTATCTTGTATTGACATTGTGGTGAGTCTCGCTATCTCACGATTGCTAGATTTGAGCTAATCTTGCAAAATAGATTGCATATTTCACATTTACTTCAGCATTCACAAATCCACCATCATATCCCACATCCTTTCAATCACCCCCCAAACCACAAGGAGATACTCGCTTTGACAACCAGCAGAGGATGAGGAATCAGGATTATGTTAGATGGTTTTGCATAGTATAGGCCCTGCATATGCTTCTCAACAATATAACTCTTGCACCTCTTCCAACTCAGAAGCTGGCAGACATCATCACTGTGGCCACCACAGGAGGCAGTCTGCATCTTCATACCCACAATCTAGCCCTCGCACCCCATTGGAGGCTGGAGATCTTCATCACAATCATCATCACAGGAGAGAAGTCCCATCTTCATCCTGTTGATCTAGGTCTCACATCCCATCTGGAACAAGTACTACCAGGAGACAGAGCCACCTCCCAAAACCATCTTATCACCTGGGCTCAATTCCAAGCTGAGATGGTTGTGAAACAAGACAAAGGCCTTCGTGTATAGTATATAACATGTATCTTACCAATTTTTCAATCTACTTTCTTCTTAGAGAATCATCCTGCATCTACATCTGGTAGCCTTTGTACTATTTGGAATGAGTGTCACCATTTGCTTCACCAGTACTGACTCTGCTCCTGTTCTCTGTGAAACATAGTCTCATAGTCTGCTGGCAGAATTTGCAAGATCTTTGGCAGCAAACTTGCTTGAAGCAGTACATCTTGCAAAAGTGGAAAGATGGTAATCATACCAGGGCCAAAAGTGATAGTGCAGTATTAATCTCCTTTAACTGTCAAGTTGAGTTAAAATTGTGCCAGCCTTAGCGAGCTATAAGCCAGACATCTAGCAATAATGTTCATCCAAGGATGCTATACAACATGAAACTACTGGTGAATTACCATTGACCAAAGGTGCTAGAAGAGTAGTGAGCAACATTACAAGTGACAGGTTATCGTTTATTGCAAAGTCAAGCTTGATACTTCGTGTACATAAAACTCTATAAGCCTGAGATGAGAACGATAGCCAAGAGTATATAAGCACAGTCCATATCCTGTATTGAATGCGAGTTAAAATACCCACAATGAAGCAAATATGGACCCAAATTATACACAGTGATGGGTCAATGTTACAGTATCCTACATATGTCAATCAGACAGTGCTGTTGGCCTTGAAGCAGATAATCAGGGAAGAGAACACTTGTGATACAATTCTCCTGGATGGTCGTCAGCAATTACAGAAAATTAACATTGGAGAAAGAGAAGATTCACTCAGGGACCCTTATATGATGCTCCTCATGTTTTCTCAAAAAGTCTGTATTGTATCTTAACCATCACCACTCCTCAGGTATCTGGACAAAATGTTTTGGGTCACAATTGATGATATGTAAAAACAAGCAAAGCAAGGTGCATAAGGACGGTGGTGAGCACAGATGAAGAATGGATGAGACACGAGTAATAGCATCATGGGAACAAAAAGGTCATGAAGGTCCAGAGAAGGAATTGAGCTCACATAGTAGAAGGATGCACGGAAACTCAAAGTAGGCATGTTATCAAAAAAAAAAATAGGCGTGACGAGAGGATGGCCATATTAGGTCTCATCAATGACAATCAAAGGTGCCGGTGAGCAGCGGGAAGCATAAACAGCAAGTGCGCAAGATGAAAGACATATTTGCGTGGGATTACAAATGTAACCAGGCTCCGCAGGCCCGTGGGTCACGCATCCCTACTTAAGTGGAGGATAGAACCCAGGACCAGATCGATTACTTACCAGGAGAGTGCGAATGAGCCAGTGATCAGCAAGCAAGAAGGAAGAGGCTGGAAGAGGAAGTCACTTCATTTGAGAACATCACGACACTTATCGATCACACATCAAACAAAGTTCAACTTGAATCACTCCCAACCCACCGCACTTTGTAGGCAGTTTGACAACATTTCCCCCATCAAACAAACATCAGTCCTGGACAGCGTGATCGAGAACCGGATGGTGGCCATGCCGCTATGGACTTGGCAGGTGATGACCTTTTCAGGACTTCAAGGGGCTCAAAGTAACCATAGTGTGTCGCCCACCATGTGTAAAGATGCCCCTTCCAGCAATCCTTTTGACGCGATACTGCGAATCGCGCCTAAAATCAAGTGCGATTGACATGTTCGGAGCGACTCGAGATTACAAGGAGGACGGGGATGTGTCTTTTGTTTTTTGTATTACCAAGTTTCGGACATTGTTGTCAAGCAAGCATATGCATGGTACAACAACTGTTTTTGTCTTCTTTGGGTGGTCGGGCGGCCGTCTTGACAACGGTATACCCTTATTCATTGAGTGAAGGCGCAGTAATTCAACGTCACTTTTGTCTTCCTCCCATCCACAGCCATGTTCGCAACAAAGACCTACGCAATTCATCATATATATTTCCCCCTAGAACAACTGTGAAGTGATTTTTGTCACCCTCCTCCCCACCCCATGCATAGTGCCTTTCTTGTATGATGGCGGGCTACAACTGGCACTACCCATATCCACCATATCCATACTATTATCCGAATTCAAATGCAAATTACACGGGTTACTCGTGAGTAGCGCTTTATTGAGCCTAGCATAGCATTGTTTTCACATATGAAATAGAGCTCCTCCCGTTTATGCCACCAACCCACCCCATACCTATGTTACTCTTCCACCCATTAAAGCGACCCTCGATATTCCTTCGTTACAAGTTCCAATGACTTCACACTATGGTTTGCCCGGACAAGCTCCAAATCATTCTTATGGTTATTGGGATCCAAGCAGACCGTACACGGGACAAATACCACCTTCACTAGAAACCGAAGAAACCGAAGAACCAGAAGAACCCAACGCCCAATCTGTCTCTCCGCAGGCATACACATACACATACGATTTGCCAGAGGATCAAAGTCAGCGCAAACCCCCAATGTTGCCCAGAAAGGGTTTCACCACGAGAAAACGAAGGTCTTTGAAATCGTATGGAGTGGATATGCCTTTCGATTCACTTAACCTTGCCCCTCGCCCTGTTCATTGGAGACCTGACTACGTTCCACCCCATTCTGCACGCGCAAAGCTTCGCCGGTTCTCGATGAGGAACAAGTTAGGTGGTGATTACTCTCCGTGGACGGCAGGCAGCCACAAAAATTACAAACTTCACTCACTGATACATTACACCTCTTCTTCAACATATCCTATTTCGTACGACCTTCGACGAGATCCACAAACCATTGATATCCAATACCTCAATCTTCCTCGACATTCGAATGACATCGATTGGTACCAGGTGGCCACGACGCCTCCCATGCATGAACTACATTTATACCACCGCAAGTTACCATGGACAATAACTGTCCGAGCAACGCAGACGAACGGCATCACTATCGGCGATATCTTCGACCAGATTCATGAGAACATCTCTATGAGAATCACTCGGCAGGAGTTTTACAATATCGCGTTAAAACCTTCCGACCGTGAGGAGATGACGACGGCATTTTACTATAGGGGGGGCTTGCAGACAGGCAATGGCATGCTACGTGTGGATTTTCTTGGGTTTGATGTAGTGTTTTTGGGACTTGTCAAGGGAAAGAACGGCCTTTTAGAGATCAAGACTGGTCCAGCGACGCCGCCTTAGGATCTCGCATATTTTATCTAGGAAGGCTTTCTAGTTTCGTCTTTCTAGTTTCGTTTTTCGATGTTCTTCTCGTGTATGATGTTACATTACCAGTGTACTTGTCTTGTACAGTAGCGCTGCGCGTTTTACTTGATTCCTTGCTAGGATATTTGTCTTTGTAATACATTATCTACAGTTTCGTTTAGAGACAATGTCGGCTACATCCATAGTAAGACATTGAGCTAGCTTATAGAGCAGACGAATACTACTGACCGAAGTGATTCACTGCTTATACTCTTTGTTCCCTCCAGCTCCCATCTTGAGAATCCTCCACCAAAAAATCATACCAGAATAGTGCAATAGGGGCGGTCGAAAGATGCCACAAAGAATGGGCATCAATAACTCTACCCCACGGAGGGAAATCAAACAATTCCAACGTCGTCGCCGCCGTTGTGAGCGCCACAAAAACCGCTGCTTTGTGAACATGGTCGGGGCGATAAGATTTAGGTTGAGAGGGAAACCTCCGAAATACCGATATCGGAAGAGCATATGCCAACCACAGTGCATTATGCGTTAGACCGACGATAAGATTAAATGCCATATTGTAGGTGTAGTCAAAGCGTGGAAGAAAGGACAAGTACGAGATATGAACCGCGTAAGCAATGATACACAGAAGAGACCAGATCTTATATGGCAATTGGCTACTTTGTGAGGCGGTTGAGAGCGTAAGACGAGACTGCCGGGGATAGAGGTGGAACAATCGAACCACAGTGTAATAGAGAGCGTAAAGGATGGCAAGCGCGGCGGAGAAGTAGTCCAATTTTTCCGTGATCGGGAGGTCTATATAGTGCTCGAGATGAGAAAATGCTTACCATCTAGGCCTAAATTAAACTCGCCTCTGGTATGGAATGCTGAAGACCAGATCCATGCGTTGATACTCGCGTATGACCACACCAAGTAATATGACCGCATGGGATGAGATTTCGGAATCCGGTTTTTGACTTTTAAAGCGCCTTGTGCATGGTACCAGAGATTCCATAGGGAGAACGCGACGGAAGCTGGTTCTTGCATGCCAGCAAGGCGCCAAAATGGCCATTTTCCGTAGTATTGCTGCACGTGTTCCCCACGCTGTATATCACGGCTCGTTATCTCATGCATACAGGAGTATTTGCAGTCATCCTCGCACATCCATCCCGTGAGTTGTAGTGCCAGGGGTAAAGGCTTGGTGCGGGCTGCTGGTTGGCAAGAATTTGCGGAACAAGAGCTGACACATTGCTGGAACTCGGGTGACCTGTCCCCCGAAGAGGCTAATACAGCTCCGCAAAGGGCCGTTATAAGAAAGAGACGCCCATTTGTGAGCATGGACGGCGAGCAGAAAGTACGATGGAAGAAGTCAGTGTAAACGCGTGAAGTGACAATTTGAAGCTTGTACCAAACATATGATCCGTCGGCGTGTTCTGTCGGCTCCTTCATTACAACCCGCTAGATCTTCGAAATCAAATACAATACTTAGAAACGAAGCGTAACCAATTTTCTCAACACTTTGTATCTTGCATATTTTTTAGTGCAGGTAAGCACATGCATGTAAGTATTGCATCGCAAACCTCACAGCACTCACAGCACTGCCTGACACAGGCTTAATTGGACCCAAAAGATTACATATCATGACACAAACTCCGTCGCATTATAGTATGATTCGAACCTCCCAGTCTACGACCTTCTCATCATCTCCCTACTTTTTTGATCGTGGTGCGCATGGGACTGCCCAACCCATAATGGAACGTATCAATGTAAGTGGTCCAAACTCAAGCACGTAGAGATATCGTTAAAACTCGAGAGTAAAGCCTCATTCTCGCCCAATTGTCTCGTATTATTCACCGAAAGGAGTCGGACAACACCATTATGGAGTATGAATTTCCAATTTATTTTAACAACTCCGTCTCATTCGTTTTAGGAACGGCATCCTATGAAACCCCACCGCTTGACGTTGACAAATGCTCTTGTTATGGGCTATGGCCTTGACAAACAGATCCACAATATATATGACCCACGGCCCGCAACGCAAGCTGAACTAGAAGCGTATCATGACCACGATTACATCGATTTCCTGTCTAAGTAAGCAGTCAAGACATTATACCATTTGAGTTCTAATTGCTTGCATAGAGTGACCCCAGCGAACCAGGCACAAATGAGACAAATGATTGATGTATTCAACTGCGTTGAGGACTGCCCTATATTTGCTGATATGTTTGATTTCTGTCGCATGTATGCTGGTGCATCTCTGGCTGGTGCTCGAAAACTCTGTGCTGGTACTACTGACATTGCCATCAATTGGTCTGGGGGCTTACATCACGCAAAACGTGGAGAGGCTAGTGGATTTTGCTATGTAAATGACATTGTGCTTGCCATTCTTGAGTTGCTCAGGTCTGTTATCTACCATGATAACCTGCCTTCTCATTCGTTTAATACGTCTTCGACAGATATCATCCGCGCGTTTTGTACATTGACATCGATATACACCATGGCGATGGTGTCGAGCTTGCCTTCTATCATAGTAACCGCGTTATGACTGTGTCTTTTCACAAGTACACTGGCGACTTCTTCCCTGGGACTGGAAAGCTGGACGATAATGGCAACGGGCCTGGAAAGCACTTCTGTCTAAATGTGCCTCTACAGGATGGTATTGACGACGACATGTATCTCTCTATCTTCAAGACTGTCATAGACGACACCGTTACTGCCTTTCGTCCTTCCGCCATTGTTCTCCAGTGTGGCGCCGACTCTTTGGGCTGTGATCGTCTCGGTGCCTTCAATCTCTCTATCGCTGCACATGGCGAATGCGTCAATTTCGTTCGTAAATATAACGTCCCTCTGCTTGTTCTTGGCGGGGGAGGTTACACAATAAAAAATGTCAGCCGATGCTGGACGTACGAAACTGCTGTGTTAGTAGGTGCAACGATACCAGACGAACTTCCTGCTACGGTCTACGACTCCTTCTTTGAGGATTCGCATTGGAAACTGCATCCACCACTTACTGGTAAAGTAGACAACCAGAACTCCGTTGCATCTCTCCAACGGATAACAACCAGCATACGCCATAAGCTGCGGTACTTACAAGGTGCTCCAAGCGTTGCGATGCAGGAGATACCTCCTGACTTGCAGGGACTAATGGGTGATGAGGAAAGGAATGGTGAAGAGAAAGACGAAGAGTCTAAAGGACCAGGCAAGGCAGGCGAGGTCAGGGCTGACATAAGTAATGCGCGGAATGAGTTTTTTGATGGGGACAATGACGTCGATCGTGATGATGACGGGACACCACCCACACCTACTGTACGAGGAAGGGGAGCCTCTCGTAGAGGTGGGCGAGGGGGACGGCGTGGAAGAGGGCGCGGGCGTGGCAGAGGAGCTGCGACGTCTGCTATAACGCGAGAAAATGGTGACGAAAACACAGAGGAGGCGGCTGTGCCTCCACCGCGCCGAGGAAGAGGAAGAGGAAGGGGTCGGGGCCGTGGGCGAGGTAAGGCTGCGGATAAGGACAAAGACAAAGAAAACAGCAATCCTGCAGTAGATTCGAGTTCCGGAACTCCCATGGATGTTGACGTCTATGTATGACGAGTCTGGCAATTGTGGCGCTGAGGCTAATCTATTTTTTCTAGGAATGAACCTAAATCGGAGAATCCAAACGAGATTTATTGTGAAGGTCACACCAATACATATTGGAGCTAATAGTTCCTATGGTATTCATAGTGCGAATGCTCTACATTTGGAATTACAACAAACCCATATCGTGGAATCCCCAAGGCTTAGGACTTCCTCTTTCCAAATGCGTGCCACTCCTTAGACTAATGACTTTCCAAGTGCCGGTCTCAGTCCTTCGCAAAGTGGTAATTGAGGCACATCCAAGAGACATAGGATGTAACTTGTCTTCCATTAATATCCGTATCAGAGCGATCAACGGTGCCACATGCGAGACGAGCAACACATGTGTTTGCTTCTGGGTCTCCGAATCGAGTTTGTCCAACAAGGCAGATGACAATTTGACGAAGCGATCATAGAGATCTTCTTGTGTCTCCCCCTGTAGTTGAGGAACTGTAGCTGAAGTCCAAACAGGGTCTACTTCCGGCACGAATGACGACAAAGCTGCCGGTTTGGGCAGTTCAGGGTACAACGTTCCATCAGTTTTCACCGTCGAATTCCATTCTCCAAGACCTTTGGAAGTTGTTTATTCGAGCACATGAACATTCAGAGCTGCTTATTTACCATGCTCAATGCAAATTGACAGGTCCAACGCCTGTGCAGTCGGCTGCACAGTCTGCAGGCGTCGAGCTACGGAACGTGTCATCATTTGTACTCACACATCACAGAAGCGGCGCACGAGACGGAGATGATAGAATTGCGGTAGGCTGCTCAGGAATTGGGAGTCGCTTAAAGAAATTGGCAACTTATTGAGCCTGAACCTTGAAGATATTCTATGTTAATAGCAGAACGAACAATGAACTCGGTGTCAAACCTTCCCTGGCTCATTCAGGGGTATACAGTATCATTGGGTACACCTGTGATACTGGTCCTGCAACATAAATGATAATGCTCGCCGTCATTGACTACCTCAGACAGATTACTTTTCACTAGCAATATAACGGTCAATGTAAATTCAAGAAGCACCATGTCTCAAGAGATAAATTGTGTCGACAGGCATTATTGAGAAGACTAGCCTCACCGAGTTGCTGAATGAGATCTTAAGAGGAAATAGGTATGAGTAATTGCAGTACGGAGCCGTCTCTGAACTTGATTTTTGACATCTGCCTCGACGGTAGCCATGTACGCACTTCTTGTCCTCCCGGATTTCTTGCAAGAGTCGGCATGACGGTCCGACCAGTTCACAACCAAACCAAGCCAAACAGCAGATCGAGATCCAACCACTTTTCTGCCAAGGTCGTCACCCTTGTGCTGAACGTTTCTATGTCGACGACGACAACGGTTCCCAATGTCAAGGTTAGATTGAGCTTCATCGTGGCCGACGCGGGCATTTTTATGATCCTTACAGTGTAGTCTTCTGTAGGGGAAGACTAAAGCAAAACAAAGATATCTCAGACGTAAAAAAGAGCGCAGAAAGCTCAAGAATAAAGTGTCTGGAGCAGCCAGGGATGTTCCTGTAGCAGAAGACGAGCCAGAAAACGGAGATGACGACGACACTGCTGACGAGGACCTAGTTTCAGAAGACGATAGCCACCTTGCCTCCGAGGAATTTGAGCCGAAAAACGATGTAGAGAAAACATCAGAGCGACCAAAAAAACGCAGGAAAGTTGTTGAAGAGGTGGAAATGGTTGACGTCCAGGAAACTGCACCTACTGAGCCAGAAATACTGACGGAGTCCCCTTTGGAAGTACCTGAACCTCATCTTCCCCCAGGGACTCTTCCTTCATTTCCACTGCCCGCTCTCCCTAGTGCTCCATCTAAATCTGTTCTTGCTTTGCAAGGCCTCGACCAAGCTCTAGTAGACGCCGAATTCGTTGATCCCGCGACCTTACTGCCCATACCAGATGGACCAGACGATGGTGGTACACAGTTGAGCGAAAGAACGAGAAAGCGGTTACAAGACCTTGGTATTACAGAATTGTTTGCGGGTAGGTTATGGTTATTCTTCACCTGTTTGATTAATTCATGCTTCATATCCAGTTCAAACCCGTCTTCTTCCCTTTTTGCTCCCGCGAGACTCTTTTCAAAAAACCCTCTATCAACCGTATAATCCTCCGCGGGATGTTTGTGTCTCTGCTCCTACTGGTAGTGGGAAGACATTGGCGTACGTTTTGCCTATCATCGAAGTACTAGTCCTTCTATTCCGTTACATCGTCTTTTAACACACGAGTCAGATTCTGTCAACCCGAATAGTCACTCGATTACGCGCGTTGGTCGTTCTTCCTACCCGTGATCTCGTCATGCAGGTCCGGGAAACTTTTGAAGCCCTTGGAAAAGGAAGGGGTCTTCAGGTCTGATTGTTACCCCCTACTTCCAGTTTTTTCGTCTGATCTTTGTCACAGATTGGTACAGCAACCGGGCAACAGTCTTTCTCTCATGAACAGACTCAGCTTGTGGCAGATAGATCATCGCAGTAAGTCCGCATCTATCCGTTGTCGAGAGCACTTTGTTTCAAGCTCACGGTCCCAGTCTAAAAGGCGGTTCTAGCAAAGTTGATATATTAATCTGTACACCAGGAAGACTGATGGATCATCTCCATGGAACGCCCAACTTTTCTTTACAGCACTTGCGCTTCCTCGTAGGTGTTGCGCTTCTGCGTTGTATGATGTTTTATCGTTCATCAATTCTGTCGGTTATAGGTCATTGATGAAGCTGACCGCTTGCTCGCACAGTCATTCCAAGACTGGCTAGCTCAAGTCTTAGCAGCTACACGTCCACCATCGCGATCCGATGAGCTCCTATCACCTGGTTCGTCAATACTGCCAACAGCAGATGCAGTCGCACCAGCCTTTCTGCACACCCTCCCATATCCGGACATCACTGTTTTTCCAACCGAATTAAAAGCGTCTTCATGCCAGAAGCTGCTATTTTCTGCCACGCTTACCCGTAGTCCTGATAAAATTGCGGCTTTGGAACTGCGAGACCCCAAATACTTTATCGTACAAGAGAACAAAAAAGGTGTTCTTGATGTTGTAATGGAAAAGTTTTCAATGCCCGCATACTTAACAGTTTCGTCTTTTCTTTTCTTTTTCCTTTTTTCGAAACCCGGCACTCACACAGTCTGTTTTGCCCAGGAACACATGATCGTTTGTCAATCTTCACAGAAGCCATTGATGTTTTTCCACCTCGTACATTCCCATCAAGTCACGAACGCGTTGGTATTCACAAAATCCGCGGAATCTACTTCACGACTCGTACAACTCTTTGACTTCTTTGAGAAAGCGAGAGCGCAGAGTGCCATGGCAGGCGCCGTCAAAGAAATTGTCGTTCGCGCCTATTCGAGCGATCTCCACCCGAGTGAACGAAAGACCATATTAGAAAAGTTTAAGGCACAGGATATACAAATGTATGTCGTAACCTCTCACTCTACTTTGTTTTCACCTTTAGCTCATAATCTGGTTCTACAGTCTGGTCTGCTCCGATTTGATCTCTCGAGGGATAGATATTAGTCACGTCTCTCATGTAGTAAGCTACGATGTTCCCGTGGATATGCGTAAATATGTCCATCGGGTCGGACGGACTGCCCGTGCGGGACGTACAGGAGATGCTTGGACCTTGGTCGAGGAACAAGAGGTGAGCCGTCGCTTAAGATTAGTACAAATCAGTGCTAAAAGGTGATGTCATCCAAGGCACGATACTTTAAAGGGATCCTGAGGGAAGCAGATCATCTAGACAGGGTTAAGAGACTCCGAGTGGGAGAAAAAGATCTTGCGCCACTGGTGCCAGCTTACGAGGTCTGTTTTAAAAATAACGTGATTTCGGCAGGTCTTAACGTTCTCACAGACAGCATTGGGACAACTAAAACAGGCATACACAAGGTAGTATTAGCCAATATCTGTAGTCCCGAGTGTTTGAATCACACATGAGGGTTAATGAGAGATCAGAATCACTTTATCCAAGTAGTCCCTTAACGTATTGTAGTAAGTCCTTACCCTAAGCATGACGTTAGTAGGTCATACGTGAGCAAATGATTACACATACACCACGTTTTTTAACACCTGCTACCATAGCCTTGACGTCGTCGACCTCCATGGGTTCATCAGATGTGGCATCCCTTCTCAGTCGGTCCACAAAATCAAGCCCGAGTTTCTGCCTCTGCACAACGCCGTAACGTAGAACAACAGTAAGCACTGCACGCCAACCTTCCAGCGCTGTACTGTGGCTATTGACCGCCGAGGTGGAAATAGATCTTGGGAGAGAGGTTGATGATGCAGATGCTGCAGTACCCGAGGTGATGGGTACTGGAAGTGTTGGGACTATTGTAGAACGGACGACGTAAGGACAATATGCACGGTGTTCCTTTAGGACGTCAAACGGGCGCTGTGTATGCGATTTTCTTGAAGTAATGTTAGACGTAACGTCAGAAATTGATTCCCCAGTGTTGGTGGATTCCATCGAGTCACGACGTGATTCGTTGCTGTTTGCGGGTGGTTCAGGACTAAACGCCCAAAGCCCAATGCGGCGTTGACAAAGGATACAATGTAAGATAGTATCGCGCTTTACCCTGATATTTGACGGCATGCGAAACGTGAATTGAGCACTCTGAACACGAGATGGTGTGGTGGGCGCCCCTTGCTGGACGGAGGGTGAGACAAAGGGTACTGGTGACATCGGCCGTACAGAAGATGACCGTGAGAGTGATTGTGGTCGTGAGCGGGGCGTGGATGGGGTTAATGAGTTGGCTCGAGTCAAAGATGGCCGTCGTGTTGAGTCTGGAGGTGTGGCCGGGGCGAGACTCCAGCCAAAGAGGGAAGCCAAGGTCGCAGCATCAGAGGGTCCCGAAGTTCCATCCTTGGTATTCGACAAGAATATATTGTCATCGACTTGATCGGGGGAAGTGGTATTTGGGTTTGAAGGCGGAGAGCGGGTATCCGAGGGTACCCTAACGGTAGACAGGGTAGATTGAAGTGAGGTTATTTGAGTGGATGTCTATTGTTAATCTTAGCATATAGACAAATGAACCAGCACCGACTTGAACCATACCAGGGGGTGTTTGATTTCAATAT
The DNA here is from genome assembly GCA_017657335.1 of Termitomyces titanicus. Lineage (NCBI taxonomy): Eukaryota > Fungi > Basidiomycota > Agaricomycetes > Agaricales > Lyophyllaceae > Termitomyces > Termitomyces titanicus. Next base: position 24,968 of record JAGGAX010000048.1, on the reverse strand, counting down.
TGTGCAACCAAGGATCCAAAATCGTCGCATTGTTGTTGATGTCGTTTACCATGATGGACGGAGACTGAAGAGGGATACAATAAATGGTCGCTACGAAACATCTTAGAATAGTACAAACTGACATAACACAGAACGTACGATCGCACTGCCTGGTCTTCCATGGACAGCCGTCTTTGTGTGCATCTACTAGTGATGCTCGCTGCTTCTCAAGGAGCACATTTGCTTCTGAAATCAAAATCAAAGCAGGAGATATGTTGGAGATCCCTTACCAGCATCTTGACTCATCCTGTCTCTTCCAGCAATGACCCATGAGGCCTTGCACAACCCACAGACTAATCTATCTTTTCCTTCATTGGTCCAACCACATTTGGAAGCAGCTACGGCGTCAATCACGGAAGGCTTGTTAGCATATGTAGATAGTTTGAATGTCGAAAGGCGCGCTAGGAACGCGGGGAGAGAAGAAGGCCGGTAGTCTGCTGTGGGCGGTAATGGGGGCGCGGATGACCCAAACTTGAATGGCAGCGCTTTTCGAGTGCGCGTCGCGGCACGCGTTAGAATCGCCGAAAGACGGGGAGTGCTCTTAGTCGTTGGTAGCGATACTTCTGTGGCTTGTTGAGACAGTCTAATTATATGAGTAAGTTGGGCACGCGTGGTTCGAGATGAACTGACTCTTGTTGTTGCTGTTCTTTCCCTTTGATGCCATATTTCGCTAGAGTAGAATATAAAGAGCGCATGGTATGCGATCTTTTACTCGGAGGAGGGGGCTGTAACTCTGGAGATGAAACTGCATTGTCTAGGCTTTGGAAAGCGTCCTGTAATTTCCTCTGCGACCATCCGTCAGTTAACAATCGACTTCTTGTGATTGAAAGGACATACTTTGGTCGTTCGCAACGTCGATGCAGCCACTGATTCAGCCTCTTCTGCGCCCACGACGTAGGAAGGCGTCCCGAGCGTCGTCGTTGGTATGGTTGCCATTGGTGAGTCTGGCTCAACCGTAATGTATGTGGCTGTGTTCGTTCCAAAAGCGTCGTCATAACTCTTTCTTAGTTTCTAACTTGGGCTCTGCGACGCTCACAACGAGGTTATGCTGCTCTCCAATGGGTTTTGTCTCTTCACAAAATCGAGAAATAAATATCTCATTTCTGCATCATGATCTCTCCAACCACTTGCACTCTTTGTGACTCCATGACTCGGACAAAGTTGTGTAGCAGGAAAATTCTTTTAAAGACCCTGAATTCCTATGTTGTCTGATATATGGTAATCAATCGTTATACCTCTTTACTATATTGACAACTCGTTGGCCCCCTTGCAGATATACGTCCCAAACGCGAACGCAATCACACAACTCGATTCTCAGGCTATCATTCATGAACCTCGCGAGTTGTGTCATTATAATCTTGCACGCCGAATTTGCCGTGCCACGTTGCTCCTGCTAGCCTCATAGTGCCCCTGCCCATTGTGTCTTTCTGTCGAATGAATTTAAGACTCACTTCCGGTACTTATTCGTCACCTCGATTAAGGATAATCGATGGAGTTCTGTAATGCTTCTCGACCTTTAAGGTTATTCGATAGTCGTCGGGTATCTCGTTTTCGTCTTCCCCGGATTCTTTATTCTTGCTTCATTCTCTTCATTTACTATGTCTTCAGAGGATACAGAGAAGAGCCAGTCTCAAAATGAGCAATACGCTACCAATGTCGCGTCGACAAGTCTTACCTCGTACGAGGACGCAGCAGTGACGACGGGTGCACCAGTGGAGAAAGTCAGCCCTCTTGGCTACCATGTCGGCTCCATCACAGTCGTCTTACTAGTATGTTTGTTTACGGTATTGTGTTGCATTTACATCCTTAATCAAACCTACATCCCAGAATATCAGCAGGATGGTCGGAACTGGCGTATTCTCGACGCGTATGTCTCCCTTAACTCCTTGAAATAAAAGAGCTCAGTAATTTGTGGTCCCTCGCAGCTGGAGCCATTCTGAACTCAGTCGGCTCTGTTGGTTTAAGTCTGGTCTTCTGGGTTATTGGGTACGGTTTTGCGGGAGGCAAATCATTCACTTTTTGATGCATGTCTTTTACAGTTTTTCTAACTTTTCCAACCTGTGTAGCCTCGCTCGCAGTTTACCTCGAGTACGCTTCTTATTTCCCTCACCGCTCTGGTGCAGAAGTTGCCTATTTAGAAAAGGCATGTGATCAACACCACCAATCTTTAACTTAACCTGATGATAAGGTTATGCATGGAAGGCATATCCTAAGCCTAAATTTCTGTTACCGACTGTATTCTCTGTTTACTCGGTACTCCTATCTTTCAGCAGCAACAATGCTATCGGTGGGATTAGTACCTTTTCAATTAAGGATGATTCTGAATCAATCTCATAGTGCTCGCGCAGTATCTCCTTGTGGCGGTCGGTATTGAGACGTATACATGGAATGTGCGTGGATTAGCTGTTGGAGCCATGACGGTTATTGTCCTCAGTGAGTAAGCTCCTCCGTCAAAGACTCTATAATATTGACATCACTTACCATGTTCAGTCTGCATTCCGAGCACAAAGTGGACACTACGCCTCTCCAATGCTGTTGGCATCGTTAAAGTTATGACACTTATCTTGTGTGTTCAAAGCTGTGCCTCGTGTACGAAACTCTTATACTTTTTAGCATTGCAATAACGGGCTTGGTCGTCCTTGGTGGGCACACGCGGGTGAACGACCCTCATGCCAATTTCAGGAATTCGTTCGTTGGCACGACTTCTAATGGGAATGGCCTGGCTACTGCACTCGTCAAAGTCAATTTCGCCTACGCCGGCTTCGAGGTATATATCCATCTATTTGTCTTCTTACGTTCCTTCTTCTGATGTTCTAACGCTCGAAAGAATGCTTTTAACGTCCTAAACGAAGTCCATGTGAGCCAATCGTGTTTTGTTCCTGTTATACGTGCCTCACTTGAGCATTGGTCTTCAGAACCCCGTCCGGACCATGAAGCGATATGCTCCATTATCATTGACTGTGGTCTTCATACTCTACTTTTTTGCCAATATCGCTTACTTTGCCGCCAGTGAGTCACTGGAATTACGTCTCTTTCTGATAATTTCATAATTCTATCTATGTCATTAGTTCCCAAGGAACAGATCCGGACCTCGAAGCAGCTCACAGCCAGCCTCTTCTTCGTTGCAGTATTCGGGAATTCTAAATCAATTCAAGCTCTGAGTGCTTTGATCGCTGTCAGCAGCTTTGGGAATATCCTGAGTATCATCATTGGGACCTCAAGAATTATTAGAGAGTGCGGAAGACAAGGTATTCTACCGTATCCAAAGTTTTGGGCCTCGACAAAGCCCTTCAACACTCCTCTTGGTCCTTACCTTCTCACGTGGCTTATTACCGTTATCGTCATCCTTGCACTTCCCACTGGAGATGCCTTCAATTTCAGTTGCGTCCTACCCTTTGTCTCGGAGAACCTATGGCGACTGATCATTTATACTTGTGACAGTTGTTGATCTACAATCATATCCTGCGAACGTGTTCAGATTCCTCATGGTTGCAGGGATCTTCCTCGTCCGGAAACGCCGTACAAAAATTGGTGCACCAAAATCAGAATTTCGCACTTGGAACATTGTTCTCATCTTCGCTGTTGCTATCCACATCTATCTCCTTGTGCTTCCCTGGGTCCCGCCAGAAGGTGGTATCTATGGCGGCGACGTGAGTTTTTTCTACGCAACATATTGTATTGTTGGTATCGGCCTGTACGTGTCACTCTCCATGTTTTGAATGATGTCTTCTGACTGTCGATATCTCCAGACTAGTGATATCAGGTCTTGTTTACTTGCTTTATATCCATATCCTACCAAATCTCAGGGGCTATGTAATCCGACAGCTCGTTGAGAAGCTCGATGATGGGGCTATCACGAATAAGCTAGTCAAGGTACCCAATGTTGAGCTGGAAGAATGGAATGCGACGCATGATGAACATGGAAGAGTGATCGAACGCCAGAGCAAAAGCTCTTCCTGATAGCACACTTCATATCCAATGTAAATTTCATTATGAATTTTGATACGACATCTTGAACATTGGATAATATTGATTCAACATGCCGTAAGCTCAGGGTGCACGAGTATGAGCGCCACAACATCATCAATGGTGAAAACAATGACTTACAACTGTTCAAAATTCTGATACAGTATATTAAACTTAATCTTGTCTGTAGCGCGTAGCTACCGAGCACGTTTCGAGGTCGTTTGACTTTCCCTAAAGTGGTCATTGATCTCAAGCTATTCCGATATACCGTGGTTTATTATCGTTTATTCCGTATGCGGATGTACCTCATCCATGGTTATACTAGCTCACCACTCGTTTTCGATGACAGAGTAGATTACCCACGAGCCGAAGGTGTGCCATTCAAGTCGTGTCACTAAGTATGTATATACTTTTGGGCGATAAGAGCCGTTCTCGGCATGAGATCTAGAAATGCCACTCACTACCCATAGTGTCTGTCAACACAGTCTTGAAAAACGGGGATATAAATAGCATAAACATATGTGGGCTCCACTAAAGTATGTTTAGCACTGTCAAAGATATAAAAAGTCACTTCACTGTAAAATCAGAAGTGTCAAAGCGATATGTTCGCACGTTGGGTAGGCGGGTCGTCTCCGGGGCCAACAGAGTTTCTACTTATTATGATTGAACAGCGGCTGCTCGGGGTTTGGTTGGAATCGGTAACTGGAGTCTCTGTTGTGGAGTCTGTCAACGTATTGATTGACTAGCTAACCGCTACAGAGATTGGTCTCGGAGTTACAGCTCACGACTACCCTAAACCGAGGATTAACGGCCCTGACGGCCGTTGTACGGCTGAGTAATTGAGACAAACATATGGGAAACAAGAAAAACTCCTTACCTGAGAGCCCCAGTACTATTTGGGAGATTGAATGTGCATGGCATGAATAATTTACTTGATCATTAATTATGACAGGGCAATGGTCGACGCGTTGACAACGCGTGAAGCTTGCGGGTACACGCAAGATTTCAAGCTCCGCTCCTATTGATCACATCGCAAACGCGTCACGAGCTTGTGTGAATTGAATCACTATTTACTTTCATACGCATTTACTCATCATAATCGTAACATCGTAGCATCTCTAACTAATGGCATCTGACTATTTTTCACACCCCACTTGAGCCGTACACGATTGATCACCGTTAAGATTACGACCCGTGACCGTAATCTTGCCGTGCCGTCGAAGAGGTAAAGTTGGATCTTGTACGGCATGGTTTACAACTGTAGTAACTATTTTTCCACCGGTGACCTTGCCGTGTTCCGTGAACGGACGCCCGAGACGCGAGTCACGGATCTGACCACGAATCGCATATATGCTGTCAAGAAACCAGAACAAGGTGTTTTTTTCATGGCAGGAAAATTTTAGATGTTTGAATTCCCTACATAGTCGATAAATATTTACTCAAGTGGAAGGGACTATCAACACCAGATCGACAATGAAGATTTTAATCCTAGAAATTATCGTCCGGGGATACTTAATATATGTCCTCCCTTTGCGACACCGGATCTATTAAAATTGAACGACACATCCTCGGCGAAACATGCAACAAGAGACGTCTTGCTTTCAGTCAAAATAGGGTAATCGAGAACGGCTAGGAAATTGAGCGGTGTCAACTCGATATGTAGCAGTGCTCAGCGTTCATGATCATATGAGGTGCCATAGTTGTCAAGTGCAACCAACGTTCATGCACATGGACATATCTCAGTAGTAAATATGTCTTCTAATCGTATTCCTGTCAAGGAACGCGGCGGTTCAAAATTTGCATCATAAGAAAATTATATGAATAGCTACAGGTCTGCGTAGTAGTGAATGTGCACGCGTTGGTGAAAGAGGATATGTATAATGGAACTATAGCTACATGATCTGAATCAATCTCTCATAATATACTTGCATTTGTTATCATGTACCAAATCATTTACCGTTCTAATCGTCGACGATAGGTGAACAAGACATGCGCTGCTGTGAAGTATGATATGGAAAAGTCATGTACTGGCTGAGGTGAAAAAATTAAAGGTCAGAATTATGGGGTTTTCACAAACAACAACTTTGCTTCTTTGCCCGCCGCCGAGATTCCGGAGGACCCAAGAAAATAGTATCTAATCAAGGTGCTGATTGCCTGCACCGTATCGTTTAAACATAGGATCGTTGTGTGGAGTGTCTGGATGAAATCGTAGATGGCCTTCCATCAGGGCGGCTGATGACCGTGACGGATCATGAGCTGCTGGATCAGAAAGCGAGCCTGGTGAAGTCCTTGGTCCAGCAGCCACAGCACCAGCGACGAGGGAAGGGACCATTGCCATAATAGAGGATCTACAATGCGTTACATCAATGCCGAGATCTGTAAATTCAAAGAGAAAACTCACATTGGCTTTGGCAATTTGACATCAGAATCAGAGCGTTTCAAGACCATTTTCCCTCTGGTGACGATGGAAGACGACCTCATTCGTCCACCACGAACATTCGTGAAGGTCCCGAGGTTGTGCCTGACGATGTTCACGGTGTTACTCCAGGCTTCGCCTTCGGTACTCACGGTGGGCAAGACTTCAGACCTTCCGAGAAGCCCAAGCTTCTTGAAAACTTTGTCGAACGGTTCATTGGGAAGGAAGCGAATCAGTGCGCCCAGAGGGATGGACACAATACCGAGAGCAAGGGAAATGCCCCATTCGCGACCTCCAATCCTGGTCACTTGGAACGCGTCCTTGGCAACAAAAACGATTAAAGTTTGCACGCCAATTTCTGTCAAAAGGTATATTTGCGTCAGATATTTTCGATATAACGAAAAAGACTGACCAATGAGTGTGATAGCTAAGAAATATCTATTCTTCAGGATACCTTCGAAGATGTTGTATTTTCTATCAAGCCGCCTACAATTCACCGAGTTGAAGATCTGGGCGAAGACGAAAGCATTGAACACAAGAGTTTGGACAATGAACTTGGTGTGCCTGTCGTCCTGAGCGTCACCAGTGAGTTCAAGTCCCAAGATCTGGAGTCCAAGGAAATGGAAGATCAATATGACTATGATCTGATAAATAGACTGGAACAAAATCTGTTTGTACATGTCGGTTGTGAAGAGGGGTGCCGTCTTCTTGTCGGGCTGTCTATCGAGGAGTGCCTCCGAAGCGTGATCCGTAGCAAGGGCCAAGGCAGCAAAGGTGTCCATGATGATGTTGATCCACAATAGCTGAACGGCCGAGAGGACTGAGGCTTCCTCATTGCTCGCCACCGCCGACACGAAAGTGATAACAACAGCAGTGACGTTTGTCGAGATCTGGAATTGTAGGAATTTGCGCACGGCATCATTGACGCAACGACCCCACATGATAGCCTTGACGATGGAAGCAAAGTTATCGTCCATGAGAATAATATCGGATGCTTCTTTGGCAACTTCTGTACCGGCGATACCCATAGAAAAGCCAACATTGGCCTCCTTTAAGGCAGGTCCATCGTTCGTACCATCACCGGTAACACCAACAATCTCACCAAGACTTTTAAGAGTGCTGACCAAGACCTCCTTGTCTTCAGGCGAAGACCGAGCCAACACTTGCAGCCTCGGTACTATCTCGACGCGTTCTGCCTTGTTAAGCTTCCTAAAATACGGACCTTCCATAATGATACCGCCAGGTGTAAATATACCACATTGAAGAGCAATTGAGCGGGCCGTGAGGACGTTGTCGCCAGTACACATCTTGACAACGACACCAGCCTTGGAACACTTTGCCACCGCTTCACGAACACCTGGGCGGAGTGGGTCTTCGATACCAGTGATACCGATGAGCGTCAAGTCCTGAGCCAGGTCTGAGTACTCCACCTGCACAAAAGTGTCTCTCAGTAAAGATCACAGATCACAGATCATCAAACCTCAACGACTCACCTCATTCTCCTCGTCGTGCTTCATACCCGCAGGAGGCCACTGCGTAAAATCTCTGTAACACAGTGCAATTGTCCTGAGCGTCTGGTTGGCATAGAAGATGATGGTGCGGCTGATATTCTCAGCTTCGAGCTTCTCGATTGTCTTCACTTCAACTCGATCCTGTCCTGTCCAGACTTTCTCTGATGTAGGCGGACCCACAACAACATGTTTGGTGCAAGCTTTCGACAAAAGTTCTGATGCGCCTTTCAAGTAAACTCGGTAGCCAGCATTGTTGGGCAGCTTGATGACGACACACATCGCTTTGCGTTCACTCGAGAACGGAACCATCTGGACGACTTGCGCTGCTTCTCGCGTTTCCCTGAACCCTCTCCAGCCGAGGTCCTTCGCGAACTGCAGAAGAGCCGTCTCCGTCTTGCTGCCAACGAACATCAGCTCTCCAGTCTCCGGGTTCTTGTCCTCGAACGCAGTAGAGTTGACCGCGATAGCTTCGTTGAAAAGCTCGCGGAGCGCAGGAGATAGAACATTGTTGAGTTGTACCAGGTCCATGGAAAAGTCATCAGGATTCTTCTGCCTGCCTGAAACTCCCAGCGGCAAGTCAGCATTGTGCCTTGTTAAGTTCTCCTGGAGGTTCTTGACAAATTTGGCATGAACGCCTATGGAGCCTGCCACAACCGTCATCACGTTTTGCGTCAGAGTCCCTGTTTTGTCCGTGCATACGACCGAGGCGTTCGCCATGGTTTCACAAGAGCCAAGAACGCGGACTAGAAGTTTTTCATATGTCATTCGTTTGGTAGCAAAGGCCAGAGCTAATGTCACTGCCAAGGGAAGACCTAAACGTATAATGGAATGATGAGATCGAAACAATTAAGGGCTGCGAGAACGGACCCTCGGGGACGGCAACGACAATAAGTGTGACCGAGATGATGAGAATGTTGACAAAGGCAATCCCCTTCTGGTTAGCGGTGCGCGGAGGATTATTTTGACCCAGTTGAACAAAGAAGCGAATCATGAGTGCAGCGAACAGGACGAACCCAGCAATCGAGCCGAGTTTGGCGATGAGCTCGGCCAGCGCGTTCAGTTTTAATTGTAGTGGTGTAGTCTCTGGATCAGATTGGAGAGCTAAAAGAAAACATTCAATTAGAATGATGCTCAAGAGATAAAAAGACACTGACCTATCATGATTCTTCCGTGAAATGATTTTGTTCCTACAGCTATTACAACGTAGCGTCCAACTCCTTCGAGGACTTTGCTACCTGAGACAATAAAACAGTCGGTATGGGCTGGGACCTGACCATCTAGGATGTGGTAAAATTAGTAACATAAAAGAAACCTTGAATAGAAAGAACACACACCTCTTTTGATGAACCCCATACATTCTTCATAGCTGAGCTTACGCATTGCATCGGATTCTCCGGTGGCACCCGCCTCATCGCATCGTACATGTTGGCCCGACAGGAAAACTCCATCACAGGGAACAATTTCACCTGGTTCGAGAAGGGCAATGTCACCTACCACAAGATCCTGAGAAAAACATTAATTAATTATAACTGCAACGATAAAGCATGGAATATGAACCTTTGAGTCTATAACACATTCAACTCCGCCACGAATCACCTTGACACCGCGTTCTTCCTTTTTGTCGTTAAGTTGTTTAAATTGGCGCTCTTTTTGCCAATCATTTAAAGATCCCACGATAACCTGCGGCGCAAGAAAATTAAGATTTTTTGAATAAGAAAACAGTCATATGACGAAAGGACTTACGACAATGGCAATGGCAACCATGATAGCGACACCTTCAACCCAATCAACTGGGGGCTCTCCTGCTGGTCGAGGAGTGCCAAAGTCCTGGAAAAGTCCGAGCGCCAAAGATATGACAGCAGCTATGGAGAGCAAAACGAGTACTTTATCCTTGAGCGCTAACCACATCAAGAAAAGAAGTGATTTCGATGGCCTAGTTGGCAATAAATTCGGCCCGTATACCCGCCTTCGTTCGTCGACAGAGGCGCTCTGAACATCCGAGCTCGGTTCCGGAATTGGCATCCTGTGCTCTTGTTCCTCTTGTCCTGCCTGTATTGTCTCGTGTCGCGGTGAGGCTCCCTTACCTGCACCCTTTCCCCAGAGCCATCCTTTTTTGTCCTTCTTCTCTGCCTTTTCTCTATCCCTCTGTTCTTTATCCTTCACGGCTTGATACGCAAGAGCCCCTGAGTTGATGGCGATTGCCTTATTGCTAAGGCCTCTTTCACCATCTGTTCCCAGGCCCCTAAGAAGTGCCTGAGTGCCACCCAGGCGTTCCATAGCTCCAAGGGAACGTGGTGGATTAACTAAGTGTGCGAGTTGAAATGGCTTGTAAGAAAAAGGATAAGGCTCGAAATTTTTGTCTTGCTCGAGTTCGAGCTGATGGTTTGTTCGTTCGTCAGCCACAAAGATCTCTCCTTTATTCTTTTTCCCCTTTCGAGAATTAGGCTCAGAGGTGACAGTGGTGGTAGTGGAGTCAACGCGGTGCGTTTCGTGGTCTAAATATGAGTGTCGTTCCCTTGTAAAAATATCATGATTGTCGTCTGAGACAGTGGTAACCGAAGCCGAACTTGGTCTGCGCGAGTGACCATATTCGCGTTCGGGATCATTGGTTCGTAAATCCTTCGAAGTGGAAAAGTGTACGGAATGTACAGATGAGCGCGTAGATAGAGTTGGAGAGGGAGGGGGGATGTTCAGTGAGGATCTATCGTCACCGCTATCGACGACAGTAGCAGTCAGCGTCGGTGAACGCGGGCGTTGAAGTGGATTGGGAGACAACAGATTATTCTGCGTCTGTGGTTGGTAAGAGATATCCTCATGGATGCTTGCGTTGTCGAGTGAGACCTCGATTTGAGGGACGTCTGTTGTGAGTCCTTCAAATTGAGCTGTTGTGGGCATTTCAGAAGGGGAGCATGGATGTTGGAGGTACTTAGTTAACGAGGAGTGGGTTTCACAGCTTTTCGCAATATGGTAATAATCCCTTATAAGTCTGCTCCTTATAGATCTAAGTGTGTATCATTATGTGACCCGTTCGGTTTGCTTGGCACAGCTTGGCATGCGGTCCAGGTCACTAAAAGAGTATGTACAATTTTATGGTTTTTGCCAGCTCTCGCACTGGATGGACAGAACGCAGTCCATTTTATCGCTGCGGATCAGTCCAGTTATGAATGAATGGTACAGCCTCAAGCCTAAGACATTGTCATCAATCGGCGGATTCTCAGCAAGTCGTCATAAACGGTTAACTGCATAGCCTCCATTCAACAGTGTCACTCGCGGTTGTGGGCATGTTATCTCCCCAAATTTCTGGACTCAGATTGGTACTTAACGTTTAACTCTCACACTATGTCGCCTGAACATTGAGAATAAGTATTGAAAGTTCATCCGTTCAGGATTTGCCTCTCCAATGCCTCGCCGAAATCGTGCGCCAGTCTCGATGTCTACAGTTATAGAAGCCGATACGGTGCATGTCTGCGAGATCCAGGGACAAGGGGCTTGAATAAACAAAGCTGAGGCTGGTCAGCCTTTGCTATCGTTGAATAGCATCATAAACACCTGACGACAGCTAACAGGGCGCCATAGTTCGCTTGACCACACCATAATGGTATTTCAAGGGTTTCCCTCTGGCGTTTGGTGGACCCCTTCCCTTCGCGGTTTCACCCACGACTACTCGCATATTCCTGCGCATTTGCACACAGCCTTTTCTTTTAAATTTCCAAAGGCTCACACAACAGCTGCGCGTTTATTTCCCAATCCCATCGGTTTAAACTTAGTATGCTATTATCTACTTATGTGGGTATACCCCACCCAAGAGGGTGTAGTGGTGGGTGCATCTCTGTGAACCACTGTTGGATAAGAGCTCCACTTTCAAATGCGACATCCAATTTGCCTGACGCCGCTACAACTCTAGGACTTCGGTTAGGGTATCGGGGATGAAAGTGTATTTCGCATCTTATTTTTCACCCCATGGTCTCGGAGTTAATGTGTCTTTGATTATAATTTTCAACGTGGTTCCTGACTCATTCGGATCTATCCTATCTCGCTGCAGCCGCCTTTACTTGGACTCGTCCAGCCTTGGCGAGGCAAAAACCGACAGCCTGGTACTTACTCATGTCCGACATGCAGTACATAGTAATTCGGCGTTACTGATCAATCCCTGAAACACATGCATGAACTTCCACGTTCTAAAGATCTTGGTATGTCACGGCGGACAACTAGCCTCGTTGGCGACATATTTATGTTATCAGGAAATCTCCAAACTCTGTCTACTTCCGATAAGCGTTATCACAAGGATCAGCAACTTGTCCATTCAAAAGTGTCTTTTACATATCTGGATACCCACAGTGAGTGGTCTTTCATCACTGTTGGAGGATACCATGCAGGATGTACTTTGGACGACGAGTGTATCAACAAATAAATCTCAGATATATCAGTGGCGTATAGTATGACCCGATCCTCGAATAGACATCGTCAATCGTGAAATTCGAAGGCCACAGCTGGCGGTTCTCAAGAATCTGTTGTGACTCGTCCGAAGCACGTTGTAAATTTCTCCAGCATTTCCTTCTCAACTTTTGTCTCGCATCGTTGCACTAAACCAATGCCTTGATAATCAACATGGTCTATATCAGTAGAGTTTGCTGGTGTTAGTGGCAATCTGCTTGAGCCCGTTCTCGTCATCAGCTACCAGCAGCTATTCACATTGCATATGGCATCTTCTTCATATACTAGTAAGCTGGGACACCAATCAATATATATTACTGTGCTAGTGCTGTACTAGGATGTTTTGTCTAATTCTGGAGCATTTTAAGCGTCTACTGTTCCGAGCCATGAGCTGAATTACGCCCACAGGTTTCAGCTTGCGTTACGTTTGGCTAGACTGTACTAGGAGTCGAAGTTATCAATGATTGGCTAGTACAATAGGACTTGGTATATGGCCATCACGTACTATGAAATGACTGCTCAGTGCAGTCTATACGGCTAGCTATCCCAGCTCCTACAAGGTCCTCAATAGCAATTTCCTTTCTCTTGATTATTACCAAGTGTACCTCGGCATCACCTTCTTTCCGATTGACTTCAGGTATCTCCCTATGGGCTTCTTTCATAATGCATAGTTAATCTCGTATCACACTCCGGTTCGAAGGTATGTGTTTATGACATACCAGGTTTTCCAGTGGTTTATATCAGACCGGACGAGTCGTTCGCTGGTAGCTTGATTTCATCTCAGGAGTTCTTCCGATGTTACCATCCAATCTCAATAGCAATAATACCGCCATTTTCCCAGGTAACGCCGCGATGACATGTATGGTTTGAACTCCTATCAAACATATCTCATACTATTAGGTATGGTGTGTCAACATATGTACCGTCGTCATCTTGTTACCGTCACCGATACCGGCTGAACTTCAGTACTAGTATCTTCGATATTACACAATATCTTCACTACCCCAGCAACCCCACACGTCTGTTCTTACATGGCCATTTTACTATGTTGTTTCTATGCTGTATTTTTTTTCTCGCCCTCAGTTTCCTTATCGTCTCTTTCATTATGCTTCAAGAACTTGATCAAGTCTAAGACCAGACTAAAAGAAGCCATCTCAGGTTGTTTTAATTTCCAAGTACACCAGAACTCAGGTTTTTTTAGATTAGATTCTGACTATAGCGTTTGAAGACAGCGATCTGGCAGTCAGACTGTATTCATGTGAAATCCAAAGCTGTGGCGTGACAGTAGAGAATGTGGCCGAAACTGGCAGTTGTGTTTGGTAACATAAACGGTCGAAATATTAATGTTAGATAAACTTCTCTTCTGGTGTTTGAAAACTAGGAAATCTTGACATACTTATCGAAGGATACCATGGTAATAAAGTGACGACTGTCTCCGAGATGACCGGCTTGACGTTCCGGAGACACATTCATGATGAAAAAAGATTACTCGGGTCTACACAGCCCTCGGAAAGACTTAGATCCTGATTGAATAAGAGCCTTGAACGAGAGATCGTGTTCATCCTCAATAGCACTACTGATAGAGACTTCAGAGCCGGTTAAGTTGGGTAGAGGATTCGATTTGTTATTTGTATACTGCGAGCTACCCAGACCCACTTTTTTGCAAGGTATATGTGTAATTAGTCTCACTCGGTGGAAGAACTAATTGGCCTTGAGCAAGGCAAGGTGTTTTATGATACAGAAGTCTTTCTTGGTCGGAGTCTTTGTCTTAGATCTCGTGGGCAATCTGCGCACAAACGAAAAGGTTACTTCAAGACAGAAAAGCTCAGTCCAAGACCATAGAACAGCCTCAGGCTGGGATCCAGATTTACCGTAGACATCTATTTAGCAAAGAATAAAACAGTTCGTGCTGCTGACACAGAAAAAAGGTGAGAAAAACACAACGAGTACATTTTTTGTTTGGCGTGGATCAGTGAAAGCGTAGAATAAACCTGGGATATATATTCATAGATGTGGTCTTCATTGGAGAAAAAAGGACTGCTCTCAGCTTTCAAGGAAACTCGGGCCCATGTCAAGAGTAAATGACCAGGTGTGCCGCAACGGCCAACGAAACTAGACTCGTGCCGAAGGCACGGAAATCGTATCAAATCCGGGCTGGTTAAGTTGGCAAGGACATTACATAAGACTGAAGTACTCGGTCGGCAAGAAAACTTTTTCTCAGTCACCGGTCCCCTGGCATCGCCTTCAACCCACCCAGATCAATTGCTTTCTGTCCGGGACTCTTTGCTTCGACTGGCTGTGTGCCTCTGCGGAATTAAAATTGAATGTGGCCGTACTATAGCTCTGTCATCGTCGCCGGGAGACTAGAGTCAAGCTTTCAAATTTCAAGCCCCATTCGTTCGTTCATTTTTTTTGTTTGACAAAGACTGAAATTATTTTGTCCGAGATCACAGCTAGGCCTTCATATGTGTCGTGTACTACTTCGTTTCCAAAATCACGGACCGTGAGATGTAGATCCCAGCAAGTTTGAATCTGAAGACATCTGCACGAGGTTGTAAATCGTTGTATACCTCGGCGCCTTTCGACCACGGAGCCTTTCGACCAACGTTTGAATACAGGAAGACGCCTTTGGCCCCGGTGTTCGTGGAGCCTTCGCTCCCGATTACCATCTTCACGGATCCTCCATACGTACATCCCCACGTAGAATGAACACCATGTGTGTCTACACGTGGGATATGCTGTCAAAGGCTCAAAAATCAATGTTTCTTCATATGGAGGCATTTCTGTCGCCATTTCCAAAATCTATCTGATGAACTTGGACATTTCGCACGAAGTCTGCTGCTAGCTGCGCAATGTAGTAAATCATCTCACGTACCGAATGTGTGGTATGCTCCACAGCATCTGAACTCTTTGGAATTCATCCGCTGCGCAGTAGCTTGTGTCTAAGTAGCTATTGGAGCTTCATTTTCTCCGGATCAAGCATCTGGTTGTATTTCTCTTGCCTTGTGATATCTCACTTCAAGATAGATATGAAAGTGGCTTTTGTCCAAACTAACCTCATCTACCGTACTTTCTGAGTCTATGCTTAGACTCTGCCGGAAATTCCAGTTTCACGAGTAAGTATATATCATGAAACTGTAACGTTTATAGTCATCCAGGGTCAACGGCCCCACAGTCAAGCAGCAACATAACAATCATTCACGTTCATAAATGGCCAAGTTTACTTAGAATTCAAAAAGGAATGAGGGAACCTAGTGACGTGAGTCCGATCCTTCGATGTGGTGCAATGATCAGATGTCCTCCAGGTAAAACTGACAGATGAATCTATATGAAATTCGTCGTCGCAAGTACATATATATGATTTGGAGTCATGGATTTGAATTCCCTCCACCGTATTATTGAATGTACAAACCGAAAATTTCGTTGACAGCTGGCCCGCCGCCGCTGTCATTTAGCTAATCCGTCTGAACCCACGGCTCCCGATTCCTGAGATTCCTGCATGGATAAATGTTCTGGATGTCGTCGAACCATTGCCGATTATTGTATTTTTATACTTGTACTTGGTGTAAATAAGTATATATTTGGGAGTGTGGACTTATGTAGATAGTTTGCCAACAAACATTATATAATTCCCAGATCCCACCGTTTTCCATTGTCCTACCAAGGAAGTGAAGCCCACTGCCAAGTCTACATGTCACTCCTACATACCAGAATGCATGACCATCTCTGGGATTCAAAAGACAAGGGTCATTTTGTTTGAGGCTAAGTATCTCCAGCATTCACATATCAATTTGTCTATAAGAAGAGAAGGAGATGCCAATCTCATTTGATTGACGCTTAGTAGCTGCAAGAAAAACCCCGCTGTGAGTCATCCGAGACTACACAGCATATTAACTTAAGGAGCCTCGTTCATGCTTTCCAATCTCACTGAAATATCTTGTACCTGATTAATCGGGCTACTGACCAGGGGCGAACTTGTTCAAAATATGTCCTTCAGCCGCATACTATATCCGCGACACTCAGTAGTCATGGGTGGAGATCCATAGCTGCAAGACGAGGCTGTAGTATGGCCTTGATAATATCGTCTCCGATAAGTATACGACATCTTGGAGTCTTAACCCGGCGGCCTTCGGCACGTTTGAAAAGAGTTAGTGCCTCGCTTGGAAGTGCCCTAGAGTACAAGTCTTCTTCCATCTGCTTCTCAGAAGAAAGATCCATTTCCTTCGGACGACTTGGTTCATTGTTACTCAGTTTATATCAATTTGGAATGGAGACTAGGCCGCTATGTCTTCAGCGCTCAGTAACGTAACAAAGATGCAGAATCGGCAGTAAATCGGTGGTGATCATTTGCTTCAACTTGGTCCACTGCTTTTCTCCTTTTTTCGATGCTTTTTTACAGGTTTCCTGAGACTAGCCCAGATCCATATTTGTATCCATGAGCAACTCTGGACCGAATAAATCCTGCACAATCAAGATATGTATCTTCGCACATCATTGCTGCATACATCAGTAGTTTCATCTATCCCCCATGATGCCTCCTGGCAGACTACTGTTCAGATGATGTTAGTGGTAACCCAGAAGATGACATCCCTAGATCTTGAGATCGATTGTGCGTTCGCCGGGAAGGGACTGCTGATAGTCCGAGAGCACTTCCTGAATGATTTTAGACCCTGAGGAGGCTGGTGGTTTCATGAATGCGGCCGTAGGCGGGTTCGGCGAGACCGAGGGAGAGCGAGAGGATTGAGCGCTGACTCGGAGCTGGCATAGAGGCGGAGGGATGGATCCTCCAACAGCAAGTTTGGCTGAATTGCGGTAGTAACGGGTAAGGGTTTTTGATTGATGTGCATATTCTGAGCAACTAAAGGTACCGTAGAGAACTCTTCATTGCAGATCGGTTCTGAATTTTACATTTAAAGGTTAGAGAAATGAGAAGCGAGATAACATGACATTGAAATGTAAGTATTGACAGCAGGAAGGCTCAATGCTGGCGGACGGATCACTCATCAAGCTCCAGTCGCGCTCCAGCGCAAAATATTCATGTCCAATGGTCAGGAATGTTTGAGGTTTATGATAAAGTAGTGATGTGAGAAGTTAGTCATAACTGAGGCAGTTCAGCGCTCAGCGCTCAGAGCGGATAGGTATTGTTTTACCGACGTCAAGTTCTAGGCTTTCCTCCAGAACGTTCGAGAACAAACAAGACAATGAATCATCAAAAAATCAGACACTGAGCCATATCTGGGAGATAACAGCAGAGTGCTACTGTCAATGACACTTAGAGCCCAAGACAAGGCCGTGACCAGACTTTTGGGACTCTCAAGTGGGTTGGAAAAGATACTTATTTTCGTACCATCCAGCACATGTTACTTACCTGAAATCGTTCACGCCACACTTATCACATGTCAGCTGGAAGGCCCAAAAAAGGAAGGAAAAGTACATATTCGAAATGACTACTTATTATACATGCATGATGATCATGATTATAGCACTGTCTGATCATGATGTGCAAATTTGACAGTACTATCATCACGATCATTTTGAGATAAATGGATTCTTGTAGGCCATATCTCGCAGAACGAGCTAGTACTTGAAGAATGCTGTGAACATGCTAATTCAATACCACGTTGCTCCATGGGCACCTACAGTCTGATACATTAGACGAGGCTTTCGTTTCCGAACTACTTATCCCATATACTTCTGATCGCGGAGTCGGGCGGACTCCGAACATAACCAGATTATTTGCCATGTCTGGTCACGGTGTGACTCACATACATAGTTCCGCTCTCTCCATTACTTAGATTGTCTAGAGGCAGCGGAGACGTATGGCCTCCTAACAAGCCTCTGTCTACAATCCCATCGTCTAAGTTCCCCAGTAGCGTTGTTCCCCATAGCCAACACTGCCGTGATCGCCGGTAATTCTCGACACCCTGCCTTCACTCCTACACCTGCTGTCACCAACATAATCTGCACGCTATCATCTTCCGTGGCGACAGAAAACAGTTCTTCTGATAATTTTTGCTGTTGTTTCTGTGTTTTCTTGACACATGAGTACCAACACGACCTCGGCGTTGCTAACGCACTACCCTCAGTATCTTCCTCCGAGTTATCCACCTGCTCTTGTGTTATGTTTCTAGATTTCATCATATCTATTTTGTCTCATCAAATTATGTCTTACCATTTCTGCATTCTTGGTTTTTTCCCGACATCGGTTATGGGATCTTGGCCATAGCTTTTCCCACATTATGTACCTTGCGATGACACAGATGTAGAAGGTGGATGGATGGTGGCTAAATCGAGGCGAACTCGCACACGTTATTGATGAAATGAGGGAGGCGGAAGTCTACTCGGTGTCATCGGCCGTTTCATATTCTCATTCTTCCTGGAACAACGGCAAGCCTTGCAGGTCGAGCATTTACTCATGCGGTCATGAAACCATACAATATTGTCACATCATCACCACTATCCCTTCCCCCCTCCCTCATCGTTCCCAAAATTGGTGTCCTTCACAAGATTCTTACTCACAAGTTTAGGGAGTTTTGATCCCCTTTCAACTGTTCATTTCAATTACGACCTCTATTTTATGACTTCAGCATCTGGGAGGATGGTCCTTAACAAGCATACCTTATTCACATTCTTGTGCTCTAATATCTATATAATATAACAACGGAACACATCAAAATTTTTAGATTCTTGAGTCAAGACCTGTAATACAATCAATGTGTTTGACTTTGAGCCGTATTATATGCTACGCCACGCCAGTTGCCACAAATCCGATTCATTGGGCAGTCGGGTGGTCTGCAAGGCACTGTCATACATAGGACCTTGATTGTCGGGGAATCGGGCTGCTGCAACATGGCTTCAAAATCATGAAGGCGATGCATTCGATGCATTAGCTTCACAGGCTCCATCGATGGCAGTACAGCTTGCATTCTGAATATTCATCAGACAGAAGAAAGAAAGAAGTTCCTTTGTCATTGTACTATATTACAGATGATACAGCAGAAGCGGATTTGCGTAAAAATTGAACTAAGCTAACCTAAGAGCATAACATCAAATCGACTTGTGATCTAACATTCACTGGAATTCAGCTTCAAGGGCATTGTAAGCAGGGCAGAGGTCCCTAATTAGTAAGAGGCGTCAGCAAGCAGTTTCAAATGAGGGCAGATTCACGTACTTCCAGTCCTGAGGTTTAATTTGCACCTTTGGGCCGGAAATGTTATCCTGAGGAGCTTCACCGAAAACAACAGCCAGGCCAGCCTCCAAGTGCCAATCAATGTGACTGTAAAAAGTCATGATCAGATTGATGGCCTGCGGATATATATTCGGAATAACACATACCAATGCAAGAACCAAGCTCCAGGATTTTCCTAACGAAGATTTTCAGATTTCCAAGGGAAGTGTTATGCTCATACATACGCTGAAAAAGCGGAAGGTGACATTCCCACCAGCGACTATATCATCCTTTTAAATTCTAGTCCAAAGGATTTGAATCAAACATTACATACTTGCAACGACATCTCGCCTCGGAGGGTTTACATAGTTCACAACATCAGTGTTAGAAGTTCGGACAATGTCGAATGCATGGCCGTGTACTTGATTCATGTCATATACAAGTCATTACGAGCCTTGTCTATGATTTCAGCAGTTTGACGTATGGTGGAAGGGATGCTCTGACAGTTCTGTAAGTTTCCAGAGATTTGAAAGGGAAGAAAGACTCATGGCCAGTACCAGGGACTGAGATCTCGATGAGTTTATTAGGAGGGAGCAGGAAAACCTCAGGTCTGCGTTAGCGACATTCGAGCCTTCCCAGCAGAATGACCTACTTGTTCAAGAAAGATTAGAGACTAAGACATATTTTATCTGGAAAACCAATCTTACAGATGGCAAAAGATCCTGAGGGTCTTTGGCACCGCTCAGAAGCTGAAGCAACACTGGTAGGGTCGGCGAGATATACAAGATCCCATTGATGTCGAAGAAGGTAGGATGAGGCTACAAGGCCAGATCAGCATATCTCTGAGAAGCAGGCAAAAGACATACTTGACTAATCTGAAGATTAATTGCCACATCGGCAGGTCCATCACCGAGCTAACAGGAAATTTTGCCTTCAGATGATAGTGGTTTTCAACACAGAATCAAAGTCACCTTTCCGGGATGCTCAGATCCAATAGGCTGTTATGGAGATTAATATCGTTGGTTGTGAGTTGAGATTAACAGTAGTTTCTGCTTAAGTGCATATCTCCCTCAAAAAGCTTGACGCCCAGGACATTGACGGTAGTAGGTTCTACTTCAGGCGCACCCTTGTAGCGCAAAATTGCGAGGGCAAGATCTGGGTTGAATATATATGATTTCAGTCAAAACGATAGCCCCTTACTTATACAAAGAGTCAGCTTTGACTTACAGTTGGGGTTGGCTGCAGATGACCCACCGGTAGGACTATATGGAACGTCAGTATCTGATCACCATTGAAGCACATCCAATGCAAGACCCACAGTGCACGAATCCAATAGTTGCCGACCGTTTGATTAGCATGCAGAATCACAGAGACGCGTTGTGCTAGAAGGCTTTATCAGCTGGCCTGAATCACACATGTTGATGAGAACATACCAGCGTAGATATCGAAATTCTGGACCAAGACGGGGTCATGTTCAATACCATCGAACTCCATGACATCTATAACAGCCTCAACGAATGGCTTTGTGGTGTTTAGGCTACTGACTCATTGTGTGATTATCGATGGAAAAAGTAAAGAAGGGGCAACAAGCCAGGGAGAAGATGCAAAGCCTGTAGAAATGATCAGTGTGTTTATAAAAATCTAGGGTCAATTTTGTGTTGTCTACCTATATCGTTTTCCATGGACGACGTTGACTACGGCATAGGGAACGAGCGGTCCTCCATTATAACGGCCGACACCATTGATCAAGGTCGAATCTGGGATGCTAACGGAAAGAAAAAGTTAACAGAGTGATACTATGGGTCAAGAACGATAACCTAACGGGACAGTTCCAGTGGTGAAGAAATCCTTCTGGGCCTCGGGAGCAAGGGTATGGTACCTTCAAAATTGAGAATTATGAAACATGGGCAAATATTAATATGGTAACTCTTGTACCAATCAGAAAGAGTGATTATGGTGCTTGCTAGGAAAGGGGAACCAATTTCACAAATGTACATATATCAACGAGACAAGTTTACCATCATCGACATCATAAAGGTGCTTTAATGGATCATGCGGGTCTAAAATATAGTTAATAATTGGGGAATTTTGAAGTACATTCAGAGTTGTTCACCATAAACAGGGAAAACCCCTTGGAGACCATCGCAATATTGCGTGGAGAGGTGAGAATGATACCTGTGCAACGTTGCGATTTAGATCCAGCTCTGACTGTGGATAGACTGGCCCACCAAAAGTTTCCCGTCTGGCCAGCTGTGTCAAACTCATCTGAGAATGGAAGATAAGCGCAACATCATCATTTGGGTTACAATGATATTTACAGAAGAACGTTGAATTTCTGTTGACAACCCTAATAAATGCCATGCCAAAATGAACATGAGATGATTACTACTACTCACGGAGGTATTGGGCACTGAGTGGGTTGAATTGTTTTAATATGACTTCCTGAGGTCGCTCTCAAAAATTGACTATACCTGGTTCACAAATCTAGCGAAATTCAACACATTGGGGAATAACAAGATGCAACAATTTGACTTACGATGGGCCATCCATAGCGGACGTACGAGCTTGAAAAAATCCATGCCAGTGCTGCGAAGCTCTCATTATCGTCGTTCCTATACAAGAATGGCTATATGACTTACAATAGAAGTACTCCTTCGCATGCCAGGATCAATAAGCTTATTGTTGGTCTTGATCTAGAGATGTGGTAGTTAATCCATTAAGGCCTTCAGAAGGTATTATCAGAGGTCCACACCTTTACCCTATCATTCTTATTGACAGCGACCACTGCCAATATTATTTGAGTAACTTGTTTAGCTTGAGGTGCTAGCATTGTCGCTCACCAGGGCCTGGAAACCTTCCATTGATCACAACAGCACTGACAAACGAGTCTTTAGTGAGGATTGCGTCGAGATAATGAAGATTGGTTACTCTCTCGTAAATTCATCGGGAGAAATTTGGGTGTTGACAACGTCAAAGTTGAATTGTCTCATAGAATTGGAAGCACTGGCAATGACAGGTGGAAGGAGAGCAATCGCTAGAAGGTTTGCAGAAAGCTGGACCATGTCGAACTGACGGGTGATAACAAACACTCTTCACTTGTCTATGGCCTTTTGAGAGAATTCATATACCTCAATGATATACCTGGATGGATGCAGAATGGAAATAATGTAAAGCGTTTCTGGCTTTGTATACTGCTTCATAACATGCTCTGGCGCTGAAAACATGCAGTGGGAGATAAGGTTGTGGCTTACGATGGCCAAGGTCACCAGCAATAGAACAGATTGAACCTATTGTACCTTAGATATTGGCTGCAGAACATTGTTCATGACCACTTCCAAGCTTTGGCAAATGAAACTTCCCAACTCAGTTCTCAACGTCGTCAGCCAAGATACTTAGGTTCCACACGGACCTGCAAGTCGGTTTGGCTGCTTTTTCCTGCCAGTTCTGACATGATTTGATTTGATTTGATTTGATTATATCCTATACCTGTTGGGGCCTTGCCCTATGTTGGGTTCTACTTCGTATGGAACGCTACATACTTTCTCTACTCTATCTTGTATCCTACTTCCAATATTAGTGGTTGCGCCTGGATTTGGGCTGTGTACCGTATTATGCCTCTTTGAGGCGGTGTATGCTAATCAAGGTTGGTTAGTATTTAAATATGTCTTTCATTTCCTGGTGCGACGTTTCTTCTTCCTCGGCTTGTCGTTCTCCCTGGTGGGTTTGGTCAGGTGTAGGTCTCCATAGGGTCTCTCAAATCTTCGCGTGCAGTTTATGTATTGGAATAGGACTTTCATCGCGTCTGGTTCGCTGAGTAGCTTGTTGAGTGCATCTGGATTTGTGCCGGTGACTTTGCGCATTTCCCCGCGATGTCTTTCGTGCGCTCGGCATTCCAGTATGAAGTGTTCAACTGTTTCAGGTGCTTGGTGACACGCGCTACACTCTGGTGAGTCCTTCCTGTCAAATTGGTGTAGGTACTGATTGAGTGGGCAGTGGCCCATGCGAAGCTGGAATAATATGGTGGCATGCCTCCTTGGTAGATCATCCATTACTTGTATGATATCATTCATTTTTAGCGCAGCAGGGTAGATGGCCTGGAGCCTCTCAAACCTGGGTGATTGACGTATCTGCTGCTCCACCTCTCGTCGCCATTTCTTCTTATGCGTTGCCAGTATCGCTGCTTTGGACGCCTTCAGGGATTTCCTTAGGATGCCCAGTCCTTTGGTTTCTGTCTTGTCCCCCTCTGCTGCCTTTTTAGCTTCTCTGTCCGCTCTCTCATGACCGGGGATGCCCTTGTGTCCTGGCATCCAGTACACCTCGATTCCTATGCGCGCGTCAATCTTCCTGACCCGTTGGATTCCATCCAAGACCTCGTCCACCAGGTACCTCGCCGTTCCTCGGCCCGTCGCTCCCAGTGCCTTCATTCCTGCTTGATTGTCTGTCCCTATCGTTGCGTCCTATATCCTCCCTCTCCCCGCTACCTCCCTCCTCAACAGTTCCAGTCCCAACATCTGTCCCACGCACTCACCCTCAAACACCGTGTGCCTCTTGTCCGATCCCAAGCATTTCCTCATCATCTTTACCCCCCTCCTGAACCTCCGGTATAGTACTGCCGCTGCCCCGATTTTGCCTCCATGCCCTGACCCATCAGAGTAGATCCTTATCTCCACCTCATTGTTTCCCTCTCTTTCCTCTGCCTCCTCCACCGTTCCATCTATTGTGACCTTCACCGGACACTCCCACTCTGGTGGTTGTCGTACAATTGCAATGGTTTCCATGTTGTCTGGGTGTTCCTCCAGCGCTTTGATGATGTGGTGAAGCGGTGCTCTGTGCCTCTTGACAAACCTGGCTGCTCTCCTTGCATGCTTGTACAGCGGATGCGTGTCTGGCATTGACGCTATGCGTGTGGCTGCCATTACACATATCTTCTTGATTCTTGTAGGTATGGGCATCAGCCCTGCGTGTGCGTTCACCATGTCTGTCGGGGACGTCCTTAGGGCCCCTAGTATTTGCAGTGCGCTCATCCTCTGTACCCTTCCTAACTTCTCCATGAATGTCCTTGATCCCTTCACCACTTTTCCATTCACCTCAAGGTCTGGAGTGCACCACACGTCCGCCGCGTACATCATACTCAGCACCACCACCACCTCGCACATCCTCTTCATGAACTTGCCTTTGACTCCACCGTTGGTTTTAGCCATCCACCTCGCTTGCATGGCGATTGCTGTTCCTTTTCCGTGTGCGTATGCTGCATGCTCTTTGAATCGCAGTTCTTGATCCAGAATGACTCCCAGAAACTTGTGAGACGTTGCGAACTTGATCCTTGTATTGTTCAGCATGATTGTTGGCCTTGTCGCGGGCTTTGTCTTGTTAATCCTCCACCTGTCTTTCTCTTGCCTCCTTGTGAACCCCATCCCCACGAATTTCTTCGTCT